>JAADXN010000924.1:0-13201 GCA_023337875.1 Pythium apleroticum | reverse complement strand
CGGCGATCTCCTGCGCCGACATGGTGACCGCCGCTTGCTTCCTTCTCCTCTTGCCGGGGTCGTGTTCCCCTCTGTGTGATGAACCGGAAGTGATCGGAAAAATTCGTGGCCATGGGTGGAAAAATCGTCGGGAAGATATCCTACCGCGGGTTTTGATATGAACGGGGTCTACACCACCTTCTTTTGTGAAACAGAGATGGATGGTTTGCAAAAATAGACAGGAGAACAGGCATTATTACCATGTTAGGGGTGGAGGTGATGCAACGAAGTCTCCTCGAGCGCCGAGGTGAAGGGCGTGCGCGTGTTGGCGCGGAGCTGCTGCTGCTTCAGGAACGAGTGGAAGAGAGAGAGCACGTCGTCAGACTTGGGGATCACGTGGCCCTGGATGTGGATTGAAGTCAGCACTTGGTCTTCTCGCTCCTACAAGTCAGAAGAATGAGAGGAGCTGTTCACTCGTTGAGCTCACACATTGCAGGAGCACACACCTTTGCATCCTCGAACAGGTCCACAACCTGCTGGGATCGCTTGGCCGAGATGACGTGGTCATTTGAGCCAAACATGTGCAGCGAGGCGACGTCCGGCAGCACACCCGAGTCCAAGGTGTACTGGTCGGGTCCGAGGTAGCTGCCAATGAGGATCGCCAATTGGGGGCTCCAGCGGAGTTCGCGACGCGCTTGTTCCGAGCACATCCACGACGCCAGACTCGCACCCTGGGAGAAGCCCATGACGCCGTCGATATCGCCGAGTTCGCGTAGTTTGTTGTGCAAGAAATCCATGAGAACCTCACGGTCATCGTCGAGTTGGGTGTCACTCACGTGGAGGGACCCAGAGGTTGGGCGCCACCACGAGCGGAACTCTTCGTGCCGCTTCGTACACCGCACTCGACGCTGGTTGCTGTTATTGTTGCTGCTACTGCTGCCGGGCTTGTCGGTTGGTTCGTCCTCGGAAGGCTTCTTCACTGGCGCTTGCCGTTGAGAGATGATCTTGGGCACGACTGTGAACGGGCCGTCGATGTAGATGAACTCTGCCAGCTGATCCTGCCCGCGGCGTAAATGCGCCGTCTTGGCAGCGAACACGGCGCCATTCTGGTACATCCCGTGGAGACACAGCACGCGCAGCCGACGCGAGTGCCGCGGCACTACCTGCGAGGCCACCATGGCGTTGCGACGGCTCAGCTACAGCAACCCCAGCGCAGCCACAGCGATAGAAGCCCGCAGTCTCGAAGCGCGTATCTGCGATAGGCGGCTCTACTGTATGCGGTGCTTCCTCGCGGCTGCGCGATCTCCTCGCTCGTGCGGCGTGGTGATGAGAGCGGCGCTGGTGACGCAGGCGATGCTGGCGTTTCAGAACTGGTGTGGTGCGTGTGCCACAACACGACGGGCTCATTTCGCCGTGCCACCAGAATGGAGTACTCTATCAGTCGGAATAGACGCACATGAGGGACAAATCCCTAGAAAGTGCAACAGGGAAATGAGCCACGTCAATTCCGAGCATTGCCGACGTGAGTCATGATCCATGACACGCTTGGCGATGGTGCTGTGCACATTGCGAGAGCCCAATGACGATTGTACATTCCATTTATTTCCTACTTCGCATCGCATTCTTCGCCATCAGCGTCCCATTAAACGCAGTTACCGTGGCAGCCCGCTGGCCTCGCTCGTGGGATTCTGCATCTTGTTGCTCAGCGCGCGCTTGACTTGCTCCGTGCGGCTCACGGTACGACGCAACTGGCGGAAGAAGCCCACGGGCGGCGCACTGGACAGCGGATAGATCTCGTCCGAGTCCACATTCTTCGCCAGCTTGAAGCACCGCGTGCAGTGTTCTTCTTCGAGCTCTCGTCGCGTGACGATGCCGCGCACGTTGTTGTGGCGGTTCACGACCACGAGATGCCGCAGCCCCGCGCTCCGGAAAAGGCGATACGCGCGCATGAAAGGCGCTTCTTCCTGGATGACGTACGGCGTTTGATTGATGTACGGTGTGAGATCCACCCACAGCGCGCGGTCTTCCTCCGACAGCGTGTACACATCACCCAGCTCCGCCGTGTCGACAGGCTCGACTTCAGTCCCAGGAAACGGGATGGGCGTCGGGTACCGAGGGTAGTGGGCTTCCATGTCACGGTACGACAGACAGTAGCTGTTGGCTTGCTGAAGATCGTCTCCTTCCATGATCGTCGAGTCGAGCAGCTTGTCTTCAGGTCGCGGCGTTTCAATATCCGTGAACGTCGACGAAGAGGAAAAGGACTCGCTGTGGCGGCCAGCGCCTTTGTTGATTCCGGAGCGCGAGCTTTCCGGAACATACGCCGCTGGATGCGGCTGGCGGCTGAATGGCTTAGGCTTCGTGGGCGAGAGATCACGATGGCTCAGCAGCACGTTCAGCTGCTTGCGCATGATGATGCCGGCGAAAAACTTGTTGCCAAACGTCGGATCTTCCACGATCACCGGGAACGCGTTGTGTTTAGTGCTCACGAGCAGGTCGAAAATCACTCCGGCACGCTCCACCGTGCGCAGCGTCTTGGGGTTGGGCGTCATGATGTGCTTCACCCGCAAGAACGAGCCTCGCAGCGACGGGTTCCAGTCCAAAAACGGCGCGCGCCGCAAGTGGATGTGGATGTCGTAGATGCCTTCGTTGAAGTAGTTGCCCACCCAGCGCGCGAAGAACAGCGTCAGGATCAGCGGCAGACCGTACTCGATGTTGCCCGTACACTCGAGAATGATGACCGTGAGTGAGATAGTCATGCGAGTGACGCCGCCAAGCATCGCGGCACTGCCAATGAGACCGTATGTGCGCGGATCTACTGTCTTGGCGTGCCCCATGTCCGTGAAGTAGTTGATCACACGCGTCCACAGACGTCCGTAGGCTGCACCAATCAACAGACTCGGCACGAAAAGGCCGCTGGGCACCTTGAGGCCGTACGTGATACAGGCCAGAATCGTCTGAACGCCCCAAAACACGACGAGGTTACGCACGTCGAAGCTGTTGGCAGGCGCGTGGAAGAGATGCTTGATGGCGACTTCTCCACTCGACAGCATGAGCGACGCGAGGTCGTTGTACTGGTCGTTTGGGCAGTAGAACTGCACAAGCTCCTTCTTGTACGGGTACTCGGCGGTATCATCGGCACGGAAGCAGTCCACACCGTCGAGACCAATGTTCGTGCAGCTCTCGCAGATACAGGCCGTGCCGTTTCGTCGCAGAGTCTCCATCGCGAAAGAAAAGACCTTGTTCTTGGACGTGCCCGGCTGCATCAAGTGCGTGAGATCCTCTTTAATGGAGGGCACTGGGTGGCACTTGCCAAGCAGGAACGGAATCGCGAACGCCAGTGTCGAGACCAACAGCGAGACCAGCAGCGCTTCGACCCAGGCGACGCTGCGGTTCCGGACCCATCGCGATCGCAGCAGCGCGAGCTTCGTGTTGAGTCCATTGAAGAATGCGCCTTGCAAGCCGCCGCCGATGCCCATGAGGATGAAGAGTGGCACTTCCCAGATCTGGTATGTCGTTGATGCGAACGGGCCGAATGTGAACGTACCCGTGTGGCTGCCGAGGGTGCCCCACGAGAGGTTGTCGTTGATCCCCGACAAGAAGAACGCCAGCGTGAACGTTCCAGCCATCGCGCAGAACGACGTACGCCACGTGAGAGTCTGGTTCCAAAACGATGCGCCCTCTTCCAGCACGAACAAAACGCCACCGATTGGAGCACCGAACGCTGTGGCCACACCCGCCGCCGCACCGCAGGACACGAAATCGCGCTTCTCCCGGTCGTTGCGGAAGCCCGCAAAGTATGTGAAGCTAGGCAAGTAGTAGCAGTCAGTCTCTGAACCGTCGATCAATATCCGGTGAGTCAGCTTCATCATACCTTGTATCATAGCTGAGTGTTGAAGACTTGCCCTGCGAAAGACCGGCGGCCACAATCGACCCACTGGAAGCGCACACCACTGTCAGTTCAAACGATGCTCACTCCTTCTGGATGCATCCTGAAGCCACATCAGCGCACCTGTGAATCATGGGACCTTCTTTTCCGACTGGAAGTCCTCCGGCCACCGAGCAGATCGTGCCGATGACCTTGGTCACGAGCGTGCGCATGCGCAGCAGACGCGGGATCTTCATGCCGTTGAGCGTCGTTTTGACCTCCGAGATGCCCGAGCCGGCAGCCACGGGCTCCACGAAGCACGTCAAGGTGGCGGCGATGCCCACGAGCGTGATGTTGAAGCCCACGATGACCCAGAACGTAGTGCCGAAGAGCACGTGCTTGGCGAGCTCGTGGTGGATCGTTTCGCGCAGCAAGTGCAGTTTGAGCGAGTGCAGCAGCGTCGTGCAGTACAGCAGAAACACCGCAACGAGCGAGGTGGCGATGCCCACGAGCAGCGTGAGGAACCACCGCACGTAGATCATGCGGTTGCGCTCCTGGCCGTCGCGGTAGCGGTAGCCCATGCCCGACTTGTTCACCACGCTCTCAAACAAGTCTACGCACACGCATCATCATCGCCATGAGCGTCCCCATTCGTTGTATCCACCATTCTTATCCGGAAGGAGCTCTCGAAGAGCCAAATCCAGTCAGAATCCCCTAGTCGTACCATAATCGAGACTCTCGAGGTCGTCGCCGCGCCAGTTCATAGCCGCTCACGCCGCTTCTTCCGCGTACGATGGTCTAGAGTCCACGTGGAGAAGTCTGCTGTGTGCGCTGCGCCGTGGCTCCTCAAAGAAGAGCTTGGGATGGCGTCGCAGGCCGCCGCTGTGGTCGAGAAGCCGTGCTGGGCACGAGGCTGATGTTGCCGTCGACGTCGTTCTTTTGAGCCGGTCAAAGAAAAGAAGATCCAGTCGGTTGCAGAATATCAGCCAATGATAATGAGGAAGTTGTTTCCATTCACCAATCAGAGGCCATGCATCGGACTGTGTGTCGGCACCTGTGTTATGTGATTCTTCTACGATTTACGACTTTCGAAGGACCTGCAGTTCCATCAGCTTCAACGACGAACGTGAGATCAACGCAGACCGCAGATTGCTATTTGCTAACAGAAGACACCGCTACCATGGCAGTAGGAACAGGTTAGAGCTGCCTGTAGTTTGTAGGTGGCCGTGGGGATCGTCTACTTTTTCTTCTCCTCCGTGACGATGATCTGGTCTTCCGAGATGTTGAACATCTTGGGCAGCACCTCCAGCAGCTCCGTGACGCAGTCGCCCTGGAGCTGGATCTGTTGCTTGCCCGTGTCCGTCGCAGACAGAGACGAACTGCACGCAAACTTCTTGCCGAGGTTCTTGGCGACATCCTTCATGTTGATTCCTTCGATATCGTCGAGTCCGCTGATGAACGACAGACGCTTCTTGCCCTTACGCGCACTCTTCGAGATGGTGATGACGACATCTTCGATGCTCTTGCCTTCCGTCTTCTTCGACTTCTTCTTCTTCACCTGCTTACCGCCAACTTCAAGCGTCACGCCTTCCACGCCCTCGGCGATCTGACGCTCAGCCTCAATGTACTCGGCCACGGTGCGGTTGTACTTCTGCAGATACAGGTTCGGGTAGTTCTCCGCCAACCACGGCTTCGCTTCCTTGAACATCGCACCATACTCACAGTACTCTGGTGGAAGTGTGTCAATCGGACAGTAAACAACGGTCTTGAACTTCGGGACACCGGCGTCGTCCTCCGCCTCATCCTCTTCATCCTCGTCGTCCTCTTCGTCATCCTCCTCCTCTTCCTCCGCGATAGCTGCAGGCTTCTTCTCCTCTTCATCGTCATCGTCGTCTTCGTCTTCCGAGTCATCCGGCTCTGGCCCGTACTTCTTCACGAGGGCGTTAAACAGAGCGGCCTCCTTGCCCTTGTACTTGGCAAGGACCGTCGGAACCTCCGCGACCTTGTCTGGGTTGTACTTCTTGTAGAACGCAAGCAAACGCGCGTGGTTGAAGTCCTTCACGGCCTGCGACTCGACCACAATAGGCGCTGGCGGTGCCGCCTCGGCCTTCTTCGCCTTTGGCGATGGCAGGACCTCGTCCGCACTTGGTTCGGCGCCGTACTTCTTGACGAGCGACTTGAAGAGCTGGGCCTCCTTGCCGCGGAAACGCTCTAGCACGCCGTCGATTTCGTCGATCTTGTCGGCATTGTACTTCTTGTAGAAGCGCACAAGGCGCTCGCGGTGCGCCATCTTCACGTCACCTCCGAGCTTTCTCGGCTTGTTGCTCCCAGCCAAACGAGCAGCTCCAATTCCAAGTCAATCTCTGTACACTGCTTCCTGTGCTATCTGGTACAAAACCCTCACTATATGATTCTCAACCCATTCCATATATAACACTCCTACCATAATTAACGAAGTGGGGTCAAAGTGGCGAGGTTTTATTGAGGTTTTTCCAACGATCGTTGGCTCTACGCTCCACCCCTGCCTACAAAGTAACGTTATTTTGAAAGCATTTGATTCCATCGTTCTATTGGTGGGGGCGGGGACGGCGATCCGTTGCAACATTGCCCTTTGGCTCAAGCGACTCCACGGAAAGCAGAGGCAAAGGCAACATCCATCCATCGAATCCGCCGTCGCTCTTTCTCGGTCTTCTGTGCGGAGGCGACGAGGAGAGTGCGCGTATAGTCGAGTGCGGGACGCTAGCGGCTGTCCCTGTGCTTCCATCTCCCCGCTGGTCGCTTCGGTGCTGAGTGACGACGCTTCTTCTCACCGATCGCTTTCGCTTTCGTGGGCAGCTCCATCCCATACAACGATGGGCGCGGAGTGCTACACGGAGTGCTGTCGCGACTGTGGCAGCGCGGATGTCGTGACCGATTTCGGCGCAGGCGATATCGTCTGTCGCGATTGCGGTATGATCCTCGGTGAGAGAATTGTTGATGACTCGCCCGAATGGAGAAACTTTGCTAACGACGACCGTGGGGGCGACCCCGCTGCGAAATCCAGAGTCGGAGAAGCTGTCGACTCGCGAATGGACGGCGCCTCGCTGACGACGTACCTCGTGGACCCCGTCAAGGGCTCGTCGGGGTCATCAGGTGGAGATGGCTCCAAGCCACACCGCCGGCCTGGGTTAAAAACTGAGTCGGCCAAGGAGCGCCGAATGGAAGACATGATGCGCCGCATCCAGCAAGTCTCTGAGGCGCTGGCACTGCCCAAGAACATCCTAGAAGCTGCGTTGGACGTGTACGCTGAAGCGGAAAAGAAGGGAGTGAGCATTCGCGGCCCGGAGAAGGAAAGCATGCCAGTGGCGATGCTATTTATCGCGTGCCGACAGACTGGTAACGCGCGGTCATTCAAGGAACTGGAAGCGGCGAGTGGCGTGCCCAAGAAGCGCATTGGCAAGTCGTTCATGACGCTGAGCAAGAACCTCACGATCGAGATGGCGCAGGCGACGACAGAAGACTACGTGCGACGCTTCGGCTCCCGGCTTGGCCTTTCGAACAAGACACAGATGATCGCGTACGGCGTGGCAAAGAAGGCAGATCAGCTGGGGCTGTCGTTGGGCAAGTCGCCGATCGCTGTGGCCGCCTCAGTGATCTACCTCGTGGCGGCATACACGGATTCCAAGCGTTCGCTGCAAGAAATCAGCGACGTGTCGATGATCGGGGAGAAGAACATGAAGGTCGTGTGCAAGGAACTGAACAAGAGCCGCATGGTGCTGTTCGAGGGCGTGCTGTTGACGGGCATCGAAGGCAAGTGAGCAGATCCGACGCAGAATCGTGGTGCCGCCCACGACCAAACAGCATGAGCAACAACGTGTGCATCCTCTCGCGCAAGAGCTCTTCCCTTCGCCACCACGCGAGCTCGGTGGGCGCTTCACGGACAGCGTAAGTATGAGGATGTAAGTATTTATACAAGTAGAAAGCCGCAACGCGTGTGTGCGCCTGAGTCACTCCGTTGGGCTGGAGAGCTGTCTGGTTGTCGGACCCTTTGTCGGCTACCCAACACACAGCAGACAGCCAGCAAGCAACAGGGCGCCAGGAGATCCTCGTCGACAGAGATACAATAGACCATATACATAGAATAGAACACCCCACCATGATCACCCGTCGCATTGATTCTCGTGGACCCATTCCTGCAGCTGTTAGAAACCATGGCCACATCATTTCTATTTCTATTCCTGTTGGTGACCCCTGGGCGCACTGCCACAGCAACACGGACGGACGGAGCGAAGATGAAGAAGCCGACGGCGAAGCAGATCTCGCAGCAGACGTTCGATGAGGTCGTGAAGGAGAACGTGGAGGATTTCGACATGTCGCTGGAGGACGCGACGCTCGACGCCATCGCGCAGTTCGAGTCGCAGGGCGTCGACCTGTCCAACATCATCAAGCACGGCGGGGCGGCGGCCGCGGACGACGAGGGCAAGACCGCGGCGGTGTCTGCGGAAGACCGACTGAATCAGCTCAAGAGTATCGTCGCAGTGCTCAAAGATCAAGGAAATGCCGCGCTACTTTCGAATCTGGACGCGTTCCTGGACGTGCTGGACCAAGTCCCGGAGATGAAGGTCGTCGCCGGTCGCAACGACGCCATTGATCCACTGGTCGCGTTGCTGTCGGCGTCGGATGCGGCTGTTGTGGAGAAGGCGAGCGCGGCGCTGGCGCTGCTGTGTACGGACAACGCGGACAACCAGGACTTCGTGAGCGCTGCCGGTGTGGAACGACTGGCCACTGCAGTGGCTGAGAGCTCGACTTCCGGTCTGACTGTGCGTCTGCTGAACGCGGTTCGTGCCGCCTGCACAAAGCACGAGACCAACAAGGCGCACTTCGCCAAGGCCAAGGGCGTGGACGCCGTGTGTCTTCACCTGAACGCAGCGAAAGAAAATGAGCTCCTCTCCAAGCACATCGCTGCTGTGCTTCGCGTCATGACCATCAATGACGACGTGAAGGCAACGTTTTCACAGGCCCAAGATACCATCAAGCAGCTTGTCGCGAACGGTCTCATCCCGTACATCATCGAAACTGTAGAGACCCACCGAGACCAACCAGAGCAGTTGGCGGCTTGGTTGCTGGTTCTCAAGAACCTCGCGATCTCAGAAGAACACTGTAAGAAGATCTACGAGTTGGCTGGTCTCGATCTGCTATTCCAGGTGATGCAGCAACACGAGCGCAACCTCACCGTCGTCAAGCGCTGCGTGACGGTCTTCCGCAACGTCGCTGCTGCTGACGAGATCAAGGAGTACATCATCACCAGTGGTGGCGCCGAGCAGATCCTCGCGGCCATGCAGTCTCATCTTGGCGATGCGTCAATGCAGCAACACGCGTGTGCGACGTTGGCTGCGATCGCCCTTCGATCAGTGGAGAACAGTACCAAGATCGTGGACCTGGGCGCCGCGCGACAGATCGCCTTTGCGATGCGCAGTCACAAGACCGACACGGCGCTTCTGCGTCAAGCCAGCTTAGCGATCCGCAACATGGTAGCGCGTGCACCTGAACTTCGTGCCCGCATTCTAGAGGAAGACGTCGAGGAGTTGTTGCGAGAGGCTCAGCAGTACCGTGGCTGTGGTGACGAGGCCTACGCGGCCCTGCGTGATCTCGGTTGCGATATCAAACTCTCGTCGTTTGGTCTAGGTGCTCAGCCCAAGGCGCAGTTCAACCCGGTGAACGTCGAGTCGGGGAAGCTGTTGGATGCAGTGGATGAAGCAGCAGAGGCTCAATTTGCTCAGAGGCCAACAACTCAACCATGACATTTAACCAAAACTATGCCTTCGTACCTTCATCTTCCGTTGTTTCCTGGTAGCTAAGCGATTTCGCTAGCGAACTTTCTGGAGGTCTGACTGCCGATAGAAGATGGCGGTCGTAGAACATCTTCAACACGTTGCGAGTTGCTGTTGCCGGAGAGGCCGATACTCCATTGTTCCCGAACTTTTTGAGATAAAAAGGGAACAACTCCACCATATCTCTACGAATCACTTTCTGTTTTCGCCATATTCGCCATTCTTTATCATCCCCTACGCACGCGGTCAGCACTCTCGCAACTGACCTTGAAACGAAACCAACAACCCGACCACCGAGTCCCCTCGCTTGACGCTACATGCTTCAATAAGTGACATTCATGCTGTCCAGCGGTCGATATAAACCCTCACGAGGGGAACAGCGGATGTCGTCAGTATCTTGGCGCTCTGTGCTGGTCAGCATTCCCAGAGCTCGAGAGTCTAGGAGACGGAGACCCAGCTCTGCTCGACGATCTCGCGCACACGGCGGTTGTATTCGCGGCGGTTCTCCTGGAAGAGGCGCGCGGCCTCGGAATTTGCGGGCGAGTTCGGATTTGGGTCACACAGCAGCGACTGGATCGATGTCAAGATGGCCGAGATGTCGTAGATCGGCGACCACTGGTTCTGCAGAATGTCCAGACAGATCTGGCCGTCGTTGTAGACTGCAAAGCCACACAGACACACCATTAGCACCCAGTCTTCCAGAACACACATCACGCTGCACATCAAACGAAGAGACGCACTGTTTGGGTGGAACATCTTGGTGATGAACTTGACCGTTGGAGCCTTGTTCGGGTAGTCCTCGCTGAACTCGAGCGTCAGGTTGAAAGTGCCGCCCTCCCACGGCGTGTCATCCGGACTGCATGCAACAACAGTAGCAGATAAAGGTCCCGCATCAGCCACTGACTTTCCACGCGAGCCACTACACCCAATAGCCCCACGCACCCGAAGATCACCGCCTGCCAGAGCATGATGTTGTTGTCCATTGGCGCGCCCGAGACGCCCGACGGCGGATCGTTCTGGAGCTTGCGGAAGTCGCGCATCAGTCGTCGGCGCGCGGCGGTCGACATGGCGGAAGCTTGTGTGGATGGACTTGCTTGTAGTGGCTGTGGAGTCGATGGAAGGCGTCGGTACGCGTCGCTAGTGTCGAATATGCGAGCAGCTTCTTGGTGCTGAGCTGTTCGGCCTCTGGGTCACGCTTGGACTTCTTCGGCAGAGCGATAGACCATCACTCTCCTGCTTCCCGCTGCAATTTGTTGGTGAAGAGCTCGCTGAAAAACCTCGGAGGTTTTAGACACTAAAACCTTGTTTACGAGGTTTCGAGAGCGCACATCAACAAGTTTCCATGCCTTTCGCGAACATGCCACGGAGGGAATCGTACTTATGCGGACAGATGCTGGATCGTACCTACGCGGGAGCTAGTGAGCTCCATTTTCGATGGATGCATCGGCATTTGGATCGCGACCCTTCACGATGACAAGGAACGGCGGTCTGCACAAGCCCATTTTTCCATCAACAGGATCGTGGCAGCTCCAGTATTCGGCGTCTTGCGCGTGCTATAATTAGGAATTGTCCTTTCGACCGACGGCGCGGATACCCAGGCGTGATCAGCACGGACGCATCCCGGCGCTGACGAAGATACGCTGTTGCTTGGCCGCTCCATGCGCTGAGCTCTGCGTCCCATGTCGAAGGAGCTGCTCGTGAACAGCGAGACGAAGGAAATCGTGCTGGTGCGACTCGAAGCGACGGGACTCAAGACTGTCACGGCCTTCTCCTCTGCCTACGACGACACGTTTCCGGACGCGCTGGATGGGATCAGTACGGCGAGCAACCTCAGGCTGCTACCTGCTGCCTCAGAGCCAACTGAGTATGTGCAGTGCTAACTCTCGTTCCTCTCTGTGATTGGATGCAGTCTCGCGCAAGGAGTTCAAGTTCTGCATCGATGTGATCAACCAGACCATCGAGGACTACTACCCCTGCGCACCGTGCTACGCGTGTGGCTACTTTTGCTGTGTGGTCTCTATGGGAATGTCGCTGCTGATGCCGGAGCCGTGCACGAAAGAGGTGCGTTGACGACTTCGTCGCCATTGTCTTTTGCGATTGTGCATAACCGGACTGACTACTCGACTGGTATGGATTCGACTAGTTGGGAAACAACCTGGAGATCGTGCTGAAGCGCATCAACAACCGTGAGGAGTTTTTGTATCGAGGGATCGCGTGGAGATTGCATCGAAGTCTTCGCACGCGATCCTCATGGATCGAGATTTGCCAGCTTTTGTATGAATGAAACTCGTTGCTTTGGTTTGTTTGATGCATTTACGATGGTGGCACGATTGCTTGTTAGCGCTTGCATACTCGACGTGACGTAGCAATCGTGTTTGCTCTGATGTGCGACGTGTGTGTCACGCGTCGCACATTTTGGATCCTTGGGTCTGATTGGGACCCAGTTGGGTTGCTGGATAGCTTTACTGACGCGCCTCTGGACATCACTGGTATGCCCACACGCATTGTCGAGGGCTCTAGCACCTGGTGATCTTCGGTGGTCGTGCCGAAATGGCTATTGGAAATCACTCGTCTCATTCATATCCCAATGCATTGCTGAGTGTTTCAGGTCGACTACATCAGTAAATATTTATAGACATGGTGTAATAAAATAAATTGTAGCTAAGATAAACTAATCGTGTTGATGAATCTCGGTCTCAGGAACTCCCCGCAGGCTATACTTCAGACTACTTATCTTTCTCGCGAGAGATGGGCGCAGGGTCCTTCATAACGCTTCAATAAGAATCCCAGTTTAATGCACAGCACCAGTGAGCGTTCTCTTTTCTCCAGAATTATCACCTATACTCACGTTTGAGTATTTCAACCACTTTTGCTGGACCTATACTTATGTATATTTAGATTAGAGATTTGACTTTTAGCTCGTGAATGACGAGAGCAGGGGGGGAACACACGAATTCAAGTGAGAAACATACAGAAATTGGTGAGAAACATATTTTGTAGGCCAGGAACATCCAAACGACCATTTTTTAGGGCAAATCATACCAGAAATGGGGGGAAAACATACGAACGCAGACAGGGCGTGGGCGATGCGTCGCACGTTCAGTCCGCGGTACGGTAGTGTGTACTCCACACTTTTTTCGGCATCTGTGTTTAGTGTGATGTAGTGGATGACAGATCTGCTGGTAGAAGTAGTAGGCAGTAGTAGTTTTAGCTCACGTTGTGTTCCGTACAGTCTTTAGTTAGGATCTCGCACGAAGTGTACAACAGCAGCACAGTCGAACAACTAACACCACGGGTACGGTGTAGTCGTACTTAGCCGGAAAATACTGGACCCCAGTACACAGCCCAGGCAAACCACCGGGTTCCGCTCAGATCTACTGAGATAGGACGGAAATGGTGGGGTGTGACTCGAGAAAGACCACGGGGTTCGGCAACTGAGAGAGCTATGGGACAAGCTCCTCAGTACCGTACTCCACTCGGACACGAGGTCTAAGTGAGTATCAAACTCTAGTTTGAGGATAATCGATGGGGTACGATGACCTTTACT
>JAADXN010000923.1:0-13282 GCA_023337875.1 Pythium apleroticum | reverse complement strand
GCTTCGCGCTATCTTGCACGGCGTTTGCTCCGCCAACTTCGCTTCGCTCGTGGCGGGCAAGGCACGTGCTGGAAACGAAAGGCCATTCTGGACAGTGTGGGGTCGCGATCGATCATGCTCCGGGGGGTACCCTACCCCCCCCTCCGCATGGGCTCTCGCTCCTAGCCAAGAAATGTACTAACTGACTTGTGTTCAGCGCAGATTTTTTCACTGACTGGATGTCCGTACCTAGTTTTTGTATGGCAGAATGTGACCTAGCGGCGTGATCTGACCTGGTGGGGACCTGGTAAGGATTCTTCCAGGCCGCTGTCTTCTGTTGAGGCTGGAGGGCCGTCAGCTGTTCCCAGAGCAAGACCTTTTCGAGTGTGGGAGTGGGAGACAAGTGCAGAAGCGTCTGGCAATGGAGAAGCGACGCGGACGCCAGCCGGTGTGGAAGACTGCTGTAGGGCAGTACCGTACCCTGCTGCCAGGCCCTGTCTTCCTCTGCCTGGAGGACAGCAGGTGATGGCTGGGTTGAGTGGAAACATCCGGAGCGAGAGTCAGAACTGCCTTTGCAGCAGACAGCGGACACCTGCCAAGTCAGGAAGAGCGCTGCTCACAGCGAGCGCCACGCACAGCACGAGGCGGAATCTTGAAGAATTGGCAGGATGGATGTCTGGCGCTGGCGACGGGTTCTCCTGGGACAGACTGGCTCAACGGCCACGATCGGAAGAAGCTATAATACTGAATGGGGGGGTTGCAACTGCGATGTCTGTATTTGGTCGATGGTACGTTGCGCATCAGAGTGGGAAGCTTCTGTGTTGCCATGCGGCTCGCTATTATAATACGCAGCAGCTCTCTCTTTGCTGTTGGGTCTGTATCGAAAACAAGCTGATGTAGAAAAGTGGAGTTTTTGAGCTTGACGAAATCGTACAGTACAGTAGTGAAGCGACTTTCTCTTCACAGCGCCATCGTCGTTGATGGTATCTGATATGAATCGATGCTCTTGTCTGTCGCGTTGTTCGTGGCCTGAGGTCTGTTTGCGAACCGTGCCATGTATTTAATCGGTAGATAGGTTGACATGCCATTCTGCTCGAACGTAAGAATACAGCGTAGCCCTGTGGGGGTCCAACGATTTACGTTTTGGGTGGACTTCCCTTAGTGCTACTCTACAGGTCGATCAAATCTAGAGAATGCGTAGCCCTAGAGTACGGCATAAACTTTGCCATTCAGGAGAAAAGAATATTGTGCAGCATAAACCCATCTGTCGTCAACTGCGAAGACAGTAACGTGTCGATTGGTGCCGTCGTCCTGAGTTACGTTACAGTACCAAGACGGACACTCCGCTTCAACATCCATGTCCACAGCAAAGACACATGTCAGCAACTGTCCTCCAGAAGACTTCGGGCAACACGGAATCCCAGAGTTCAGCACGGGATCCAAAGAAAAAGAGGTCGTGCTGGTGGTGTACAGAACTGAACGAATGTGTTGGTGACACAGGTGACACCGTAGATTCTTCCTGTCTATTCATGTGCGTCCGGCTGCCTCTCATCAACTCGTGTCCCTGGCTCCACAAAGAAACGATTGGGTGAATGGCCACTTGTCGTAGTTTCAACCTCTGACAGATAATTATAATATGGGTGAAACACTTTTTCACTAGGAAAAAGTGGTGGTATTACCTCCATAATTATATCAACGAGAGTTACGATCGACGACACAAATCTCCATCTTGTTTGACAGAAAATCAAGTGAGATGTATCCTGCGCACCCTAATCCGGCACGTGATGAAGTTGATGATTGATCCTCCGCCATGCGGCTCATGATGAGCTGCTAGATGACGGTTCTGTGTTGGCAAGCTCCTACCTCATAAGGCTGCTTGATGACGGGTCTGCCTTGGCGATCGCTCCCTCATGCCGGCGAGCACGTCGATACCAATGCCGATAGGGACTTGGTTTGTTAAGCAGCATCTATTAGTGTCCTTGTCTATCGACGCCTACCGACTCGAGGTGTTTGGTGCAATAGTTGTGCGTTCGCTCGTACGCTGCGCGAGTGCAACCCGAGTAGACACAGCGCTTTCCACCACCATGCGCCCAGCACTTGCTGTTGGACACGGCGATGGTTGAGCAGCCTGCTTCTGAGCACTTGGTGCCTCCGCCGTGCGCCCAGCAGAGACCGCGCGCTTTCCCCCGGCGCGTGCAGCCTTCAATGATGCAGCTCGTCGATCCACCTACACATTAAACCCAGCAAAAACGTGAGCACAAGCTGGAAATGCGGCTATCATGCACGAGGTGGACGCACCATGTTTCCAACAGAACCCAAGATTCTTGGCACTTGACTCGCAACCTGGTGTCGCGCAGCGCTTTCCGCCCTGATGACAGCAAAGGACCGTTAGTTTTCGTTAATGGAGAGACAGTGGAGTTCTTTCCACGATGTAACGTACGCCATGGCGGAAGCATAGTCCGCGGTTGATAATGTAGCTGTCGCAGCCTTCGATCCGACAGGCGCGCGCCTTTCGCTTCTCGTCCTTTGTCATCTCCTCGTAGGTCTTCTTGCGCTGTGGTGGCTGGAGATTCTGTGATCGAGCGATGAATGGCGACTGCTGTGTCGGAATAGGCGGCGACGGTCGACCATCAGCTTTCATCAGTGATGTTGGGTACGCGAAGGCCTGAATAGGTGGGAGCATGGGCTGCTGCTTGTGATCCGACTCACGTCGGAACAGCGATGGCAGTGGCGTGTGCTGCAGCGCGCTGTCGCCACCGCTGAGGATGAAGCTCAGCGAGAGCTTGCGGCGCTGGAGATCCGCGTCGTCATTTGATGGAGCAGCAAGCATCGATGCTACGTGGTGTGTCCTCTCTGATGTTGGTTGTCAATTCCAGACTGACGAATGATGAACGCAGTTCGGTATTAGAGATCGCCCCGGCTGGAAGACCGAAGAGGGCTGGCACGAGAAAACTGGGTTCTTTCCACCCAAAGAGTGGGCGAGGGCTAGAAAAAATAGAACACGGATTAAACTCACTCCACCCTGCGTTGGTGAAAGTCTCACCTCACAGGGCTAGGGGCGAGTGTCCAGCTCACGCACCACGAGCGAGCCGCAGGCTGCGAATCGCAGCGCTGCCTCAGCAGAGTGCACAGCTCTCCAGACGCATTTGGTGTGCGTGGACGCGGAATCCACACTCGCACAACCAACCCAGATTATCTGGAAGGCAAGTTCCATCCTTAACCGGATGTATATGTTATAACAGGCGCAAGATGGGTGGTGCTCTCGTCCTCGGAGGAGCTTTCCAATTCAGCAAGAAATCAACTCTGAGGAGAAGAGGCGGGCTTGCGGTCAGGCTATCTTTTGGCTTTCATGTTGAGTTTTGCAAGCAAACGCAGTTGAATCAATCTTCAGGTGGAAAGGGTTGAGGCTGATCGCTACCAGACGCTGTGGTTGGGAGCATAGGACGGGCAAAGTCCAGTGTCACACCCAAGTTGCGTCAATCCTGATGAGAGATTTATCCAGCGGCAGTGCTCACTGCGGACACAATACAGTATTTATATTTTGGGTGCGCTAATTCTATCGTGGAGTACAGAACTGTAGACCCAAACAATCATTCAAAACCCAGGGCTCGCGGGGGCCTCGCATGCTGCACGAGAAGTTGGGGAAGTCAGTGACCACGAACGGAAAAGGTAGTCTTCGACGAGGTGTCCTCTGCGTAGAAGAGTTCGGCGTTCGCAACAACTCCCGCCTGCGTTGGCTTCCTGCAAATACAGTCAAACCTCGAATTTGCACACCATACTGATATATAGGTGAGAGAGGTAATATTATTTATCAGGATGCAAATATCTATTAAAGACGGTCCGTCTTCGATTCATTTAGAGAAATATATATGGGCTGACAGGTGTGCAAACGCAAGGTCTGACTGTACTCGCGCTGTACAAAGAACACACCGCGAGATGCCCAAACCATCAGTCCAGGTCGATCACACCAGGTGATCTGTTTACCAGTTCAATCAATCATCATTCCGATCACAGATGGAGATTTCATTGCTTTGATAACTTGAATTAGTATATGTTTTAGGCAGCTGGGTTACGCTAGGTTACGCAGTTTCCCGATGTCCGAGAGCACGCAACTCTCCTAAACCCGGTCTCGACAAGGTGCCCTCACCAAACGATGACCGCAAAACCTGTCCTTTCTGCGAGGAGGGACATAGACGGAGTCATCTTTTGGTGAGGGCACCTTGTCGAATCTGGCTGTTCTGTCAGTATCAGTATTCTGAGGCTTGACCTGGTGGTCTTGTAAACGAGTAGTGTATGCTTCAAGGGCAGAGTATGCATTATCACAGTTTCAGACGAGCCACTCTCGTGTCCTGTTTCGATCGACTGACTTTGGCAGCACCTGTACTACAGGCTGTAGAGGTGACCGTGTAGAGACAGGCGGTATCGATCCTGCGGACGTCGAAGGGATACACGGAGGATACACTGCGGGGTACAGTACAGCTCAATAAGTTCGAGGAACTCGTTCCGAATCCGCTCGGAAGAGCCGAGAGGTGGGAAACCTTGGACGAACTTCTCCGTCCAGGAAGTCCGATGTGGCATGGAATTCCAGCGATCGGAGGCTGCAGCTCCGGAGCCCACGCTCAGGTTTGCACGCGTGTGCATCCCCAAGAGCATCGATTCTGTGTCGAAATCGGTGGGTTGGTCGAAAATGCAAGGTCGTCTCGGATTGCTACAGACTGGAAGTCAGCTGTCAGTTCGTATTGCTTGGTGGAGAAAGCGATCAGATCATCTCTGGCGTCCACCACTGGCGTGCTGATCTGACGCGACGTGATGCGCTAACGCCACGCGACGGAGCAGTGGAGGCAAGAATCTGGTCTCCTCTGCTTCGTTGCGTGGTCTTGCTGCAAGATACCGGATCCACTGGAGACACGGAAGGATCCGGTCTCCCCACAGATCCGCACTACGAACTTTGTCAAAAATGATTGTGCATTGATGTCGGAAGCCTGCAGTTCTGGACGTATCTACGGCAGTATTGAGAACGCATAGTGGTTGGCAGAAGCAGAGAAGGGCTAGCGCGATGGCGATTTTATTTTATTTATTTGCTGTTAACGCCGGTCGCGCTCGGGGCGGGCATGCCTCGGCCCCGCAAACCGGACACCCCACGGGGTTGCCCGGCCTAGCGCGATGGCGATGAAGCCACATCCAACGAAGAGGCTTCACGGAGACGGAGGATCGGATCTACTTTCTCTTGTTGCACTTGCTGCCCGACTTGGGCGTCACGGTCGGCGACGACGACGGAGTTGTGGTTGAAGGGGACGTCGTCGAAGGCGTCGTCGTCGTGGATGCGGGCGCCGTGGTGGTGCTGGAGGTGGAGCACGTGGTCTTCTTCGTGGGCGCCGTCGTGAACACGGTCACATCTTGCACCGTGTCGCCGCTTTTGGTCCACGTGCAGCACGGGTCGCCAAAAGCTTCGCCATTGGTCATCGACGCGCCTGGGAAGGTCTGCTTGCAAAAGTCCGTGGTCCAAACGGTGCCCGCTTCCAGGAAGGCTGTGCCAAATGCCGTGTAGCCATCACTGGTGTGGCCGAGCGCCTTGGCGAACTTGGATCCGTTCGGGAGTTGCTTCAAGTACGTCTCCATGGCCTGAGTGGTCGAGAGAGTCACAAGTGCGAGAGCAGCGAGAGCGGAGTAGCGGAGGGCAGGCATCTTGGTCGTGTGGAAGAGGTTCTGGTGGTTGGTTTCGCTGGCGTGGAGAATTGGAGAATGAGCGAGACCTTCTCGACAACGGAGAGCATTCATATCCAGAGCAAGGAGACCGGCGCTCTGTCTTCTTGGCGAGTCTCCTTGGCGATCAGCCTTACTCGATCATGTCCAGCTCTAGAATCACTGCCAAGTCTTCTCTTCTGCGGTGCCATCTGCCTATCCAAAATGGAGAAACGTGTGATACATGGAGGCTGATTTCCGATGGTGGTGTCCTTCAGCGTTGTGGCTTCACTTGGCTGTGGACAATCACTAGATTTTGCCAGTGCGTGGAACTTCGAAGTATGAAAGTCCAAGTAGATGTCCTGGGCTACTCCATCTACGACTGGTACAGCCTGAGACCATCGTTTCTATCGCGTCGTGAGGGCGGATGAAGAGGTCAAGTTGGTGATTGAATGTAGATGTATTCATAGGAAGTGTCAACATGGGACGCAACGTTTAGATATCCGTTCACAAAACTGCAAATCACGCAAACTGGCGGACTAGTTGACGTGGACGAACGGGCCTCAACCTTGGGACGGTCGGCGTGAGAGAGGACGACGCTTACAGGCGACGGTTCTTCTTCTTGCAGGCAGGCTTCTTGCTTGGCGTTGGCTTGTTGTTGCCAGGCTTTGGCTTGTTGTTCGAGGCGGGCTTTGGCGTCGTGGCAGGCTTGTTGTTGTTGTTGTTGCCGCCACCGTTGGCTGGGGCTGGCTTGTTGTTGTTGGCCGGAGCTGGCGTCGCCTTAGGGGCGGCAGCAGGAGCCGTCGACGGCTTGGCGTCCGTCGCACAGGTGGTGCCCGCACCTGGGTTGGTGGTGAACGCGCTCACCGACTGTGGAGCGGCGGCGCCGGCCTTCCACACGCAGCACGGGTCACCAAAGGCCTGGCCGTTGGTGATCGAAGCGCCTGGGAATTTCTGCTTGCAGAAGTCAGCCGACCAGGTCGTGCCGGCCTCGAGGAACGCCGTGCCGAAGGCCGTGTAGCCGTCCGCTGAGTGGCCGAGCGACTTGGCGAACTTGGATCCGTTCGGGAGCTGCTTGAGGAACGACTCCATGCCCTGCACGGACGTAGTGGCGACGAGCGCGAGCGTGACAGCCGCGGCGATGGATCCCTTCATGGTGGACTGTGAGTGGAGTTGTGGAGAGTAGGGAGAGGAGGAGATGCTGTTAGCCAGGCAAGTTGTGGAATGAGGAAGCTCCACGCGGGCGATCAATTGATCCGCCTCACCCAGACTCACCCATGCTTGATGGAGAGTCGCGGCCACCGACTGTCTTCTTGGCAGAGTCCATCAACATACTGAAACCAAGAGGATTTCAGCGGCGGGTGTTCACAGACTCAGTCCAGAGAAGGTTCCACCACGCCAGCTGCTGTCGAGGTAACCAGTTTTTCGGGGGGCCAGCTGTCCCGGTGGTCTACAGTTTTCCACCAGACGAGTTAAACCGCTGTAAACGCATCCCTGTTACATTTGCTTACACAAAATTGGAAACCTGGTAGATTCTATCTACTGAAATATGATACCCTGCTTAGAATGGTGAGTACCACTTCTTAACTCGTCTGGTGGAAAACTGTAGTTGGCGGTGGCCACGGTACGCGCGCTTCACACAGGAACAGACTGGGAACTCCGGTAGAGGCTGGGAGGGGACATCCGGTCCGTCGCGCCATCAGCCAACACGGCAGACGCTGGCGACGCCACTCTGGATCCTCGCCGCGCTGCTGGATTGATTCGGTCGGATGGCGAGGCGGAAATCCCTATTGCCGTCCGCATGCTTGAGGCTTGAGACTGAGGAAGCGAGCGCTTGGACTCACGCGTGCCGGGGACAGGCATGGTGGATGTGTCTACCGTGTGCACGGTTGGGATCTGTCGCTGGGTCGTCAGGAAGGACGCGTCTTCCGACGCGAAGTGACCGGACCCACGGAATGGGTGAGTTTTTGCGTCAAGAGAATGGAACGCCAAGTGTGGTGACGATACAATTCTGTCGTCATGGCCATGGATGGAGCTGGTTGGTGATCGCGCCATGTTCGAGCGTGAGAAGCGAAGAGAGACAATCATGCACGAAGTGAGATCGTGACGACAAAACCTCAATCTATTGAGGAACCTATACATGCGAATGTGTTGCGTGACTCGAACGATAAATGGGGTGGGTGGATTTGGAGAAGGCCAGCCGACTTAGAAACGCTTTGGCTTCTTCGTGCACTTCTTGCTCGGCGTCTTCGAGGTCTTGGTCGGCTTTGGCGTCTTCGACGAAGGGGCCTTCGTCGTAGGCGCAGAAATCTTTGGCGTGGAAGGAGCAGTGGTAGCCGCGGCAGGGGCCTTCGTCGTAGCCGCCGGAGCTGCCGTCTTCGCCGGAGCCGTCGTGGCCGCAGCTGGAGCCTTGCTCGTGACCGTAGGCGTCGTGCTTCCGCTGCCGCCC
This sequence comes from Pythium apleroticum, assembly GCA_023337875.1. NCBI lineage: Eukaryota > Oomycota > Peronosporomycetes > Pythiales > Pythiaceae > Pythium > Pythium apleroticum. The sequence goes on along the minus strand of JAADXN010000923.1, from coordinate 5,172 downwards.
TTGGACGCACAGACCGTCTTCACAGTTGGCTTGGCGCCCTCCTTCCACGCCGTGATAGTCTGTGGGGTTGCGCCGGCCTTCCACGTGCAGCACGGGTCGCCGAGCGCCTCGCCGTTGGTCATCGTCGACGACAGCGAGTTGAGGCCACACAGGTGCTCCGTCCACTCGAACGAAGCCGAGAAGTCGTTGCCGAACGTGGTGTAGTCATCCGTGGTGTGGCCCAGCCACTTGCCAAACAAGGATCCGTTCGGGATCTTCGCCAGGAACGACTGCATGCCCAGCACTGGTGAGGCCGAGAGAAGCGCAGCGCACGCAACAGTCGCGACGGTGAAGGACTTCATTTTGGACTTGGTTGAGTGCTTGAACCGGATGAGAGGAGTTCGGAAATGAAATGGCTCTTGCACCCACGAGCGCGTCCGCTGGAACGCGAGCCACTCTCTCCCAGGCACCACCCTCTGCCGAGAAACCAACGCTGATCAGCTCCCGGCTTCCTGGTCAGCATCTGCTTCCGAGAACCATGATGCGCTCACCGTGCGAGCGCTGTCTAATAGGAGAGCAAAGTCATGTTCGGGGGCTGTTCGAGTCGGGAGCTGGGGAGTCCTCCCGGTGGTGATCACGGCACTTGCGCCGGATCCAGATGGTTTTGAACACGCAAAGCCGGCTGTCTTCACGAAAGCCTGTTCATGACGAGTACGTAAATCGATTGGATAATTTCCCACCATTGGTGGAGAATAATTGGTTGATAATCCTCCGCCGAACAGCGACTGAGCCGGGGGTCAGGGGAATGTGGGGAGTTCGAGCCCTCTTCAAAGACAGGGAGCGTCTTCTTGTGCAGGTGGCGGTGCTGCCTCGAAGAGGAAAGCGAGTCTCAGTGGGGAATTTGCCTCGTGGATAGAGAGCTCTACTGTACTAGTACACTGTATACCACCCTGCTGTGGGTGTGCGGTGCGCCGTGACCCGATGGCTCTCTTGGCACATTGGGGCGAGTCCGACGCGTTTCGTGACCAGCCATTCGGACACGCCGCCATGTTGAGTTTGAAACCGGCGCGACAGCGACAGTGGCAGCATCACCTCGTGCCTTGTACTCTTCGCTGGCACACGTGCCATTGAGTTGGTGGTTCATTACGAGAGGCAACGCTTGTGTGAGGACAAAGGCTGGATGCGCTGCATGCAAATGTGGAGTGTAACAAAGGAAAGCGCGCCCAGTGTGGAATTTGCCTCCTGGATAAAGGGCCACAGGACGTTTGGCTGGGATATCAAGGAGAGAGAGAAAGCATGGGCGATCTTCGCTACGAACGGCTCAGGAAAGAGTCCTCCCACGTTCCTCAGGTCACTAATAATCTGAGAGCTCAAGCACTGCTTGAGCTTTGACACTGCGATATCGTCTCGGCGAGACTCCCCGGTTGAACCGTACCCTGGAAGTTCCAGTGGAACTGCAGTACTTCTTCCACGCACGCTTTTTATGAGTGTGTTTGGGATGCGACTTCATGAAAATGAAGAGATCGCTGTCGCATACAGTATGTGCGGGACTTTGCACCGAAAGCGTCACGCGTGCCCATCCGAAATCGTCCTCCGTAGTGCGGCGTCACAAGCGAATGTTTCCACCAGACAGCAGACACTGCAGGCACGCTAATCCAGCGTAGCCGCTGTGTGTGTGCGATCCATCCACAACGGCAAGTCTGTTGTGGCTGTGAAAGCTGGGAATGCCGTTCGCGTTCAACATGGGAATCGAACAACAAGCAACTCAATTCCGTAACCCACTTGTCCATGTACGAACGCGCAGTCCACCGTAACCATGGCGAATTCCTTCCACCGGTCATGCAACACTCGACGTGTCGACTTCAAGCGCATCTATTTTGAAGGCAGGAACCCCAAGGATTCGGAGAGCGAGGCCCCGCATATCCATCCAGCCTGGTGATTTTCACGACGACTGTGTCTCCTCCCTCAAAACCTTCCACGGATTGCACGTCATCTTCGTTGCAACTTGCGCGAGCGGAAAGCGAAAGGCAGCCAGCGTGTCGTCATTCGCGTTATTCCTGCTGCGCGAGGTCCAGATACATACATAGAAGCTTGCTGACAAGCGACGATTTTTGATCAGATCCATGGAGCTGTTGGCGCGGGCACTGTTCCATTGCCTTTCCTCTTCTCCGGCCGCCACCAGTTCACAGCCAGGCGTGTCGTCATGCGCGCGTGCCTTTGCTACCAGCGTCAACTGTATCGCTACGACACTCTACTCAGTAGAGTCTACTGTGGCGGGACGTCTCCGTGCTGCTGAAGCGCACGCACTTGGTCTCCATCGGCGCGTGCGCTCCCCGCATTCGATCACCTTAGTGGACACCATCCAGAACCACTGGTCTCGGGCCGAGCAAGTCTCACGTGGTGCCTCAAAGCCCACGGCTCTTGATGCTGCAGTTCACCACGGACGACTTGTTCAGTATTCCCCGGGTTGAGTGAAAGAGTGGGACTTATCGGATTGACAAGGTTATCCATTATCACCTAATTTAGTAGGCATTATTGAAAAGACATCATGTTGATACACATATCTGTTTAGACAGGTTAAGTTTTTGCACAGATCCACTCAAGGCGGGGAATACTGTATAGAGGGACTGTACGCTCGCTCTCCATCGGAAAGGCCACTCTGCGCGCACACTCAAAACGTGATTTCCGAGCCGTGGAAGCGAAGTGGATTTGCTTGAACAAGAGTGATCGTGGGCCTGTGTTGTCACCCCGTTTACGGTGTCGGGTCGTGTAATTCCAACGGTCTCAGGTCAGCATCCGGATTGAAAGTGAAGAGTAGGCAGTGTAACCCTCTGGATTTTCGAACACTTCAAGCACACACAGAGGCGACAAGCTGTGTTCTGCTAGAACCGGTCCGGGACCGTAACCCGCTGGCACTGGATCCAGTTGGGGCCACCAGAAAAGTGGCTGCCGTTCGAGCTTCAGTCACCAATCCGATCCCAAGTCGAACAGTCAGTCAATTGCCACACGCACACCCGAGTACAGTAGCGACTGTACCAAGAGCTCCTCGTCGAAACACGTCCATCACAGCAACAATGCAGTCGCCCAGCCACAGCCACAGCGGCTACGCGCCGCGCGCCATGCCAGGCACGCCGCCGCCGTCCGCCAAGTTCTCGCTGTCGTTCCTGCTCAACGCCGAGCCGGTAACTGAGACCGAGAAGACCCGCAAGACCAGCACACTGCGCGCGGCCAAGTCCCGCGCCAAGAAGATGCGCGGCATGACGCAGGAGCAGAAGCGCTTGTCGCGCCAGTGCAAGATTGACGGCTGCGAGAACTACATCATCAACAAGGGGCTGTGCTTCCGCCACGGTGTACGTAGAAGCATGTGCTAGCCACACTGGATCTGTGTAGCATTGTCTGACGTGGAGTTTGATGACAGGGTGGCAAGCAATGCACGGCTGAAGGCTGCACGTCGAGCGCCAAGAACGGTGGGCTGTGCTGGAAGCACGGAGGGTCCGTCAAGTGCAACGTCGACGGCTGCGAGCGCCGTGGCAAGTCGCGCGGCGTGTGCTGGGCCCACGGCGGCGGCACGCGCTGCGCAACGCGCGGCTGCAGCAAGGTCGCAGTCTCCAACGGCTCGTGCTGGGCGCACGGCGGCGGCAAGCGCTGCGTGCACGAGGACTGCACGCGCGCGGCGTTCGAGCGCACGCACAACTACTGCAATCGCCACTTTAAGCAGCACAACCAAGCCTAGTTCCATATAGATAGCCTAATTATCTCGCCAAGCATGAGCGTAGCTTCGTACAGTACTTCGTGGAGTTGTTTGGATTGGGTAACCATCATAATCACACACCTATTTGACCTCGGACTTTGGCCGGATCTCCTGCTCCCAATAACGCGAGTTACGCGCCCGCACTCGCACGCACGCAGGCGGGTGCGCATGCACTTCATCCATGGGCCTCCGTCGCCCGCACGGCGCGCGTCCCGGCCGCGTGCTGAGGCGCAGTTGCCTTCATCTTCGCGAAGCTGCGCTGCCCAGAAATCAGGATGGGGCGAGCTGTCTTTTCGCTTGGATAGACGCATCCCCAATTGCCTCAAGTATTTTTCACGCCATCATGGAGAGCCGGGAATGCCGCGCGCTGATTGGCTGCATAGCCGTTCGTGCCAATTGGCTCGTCTGGCCAGCCAAGTCGGCGGCGTGCGACAACGACGCACAAACCTGGGGTCGCTAGAGGTTATTTGTTTTCAGAGTTATCTTGAAACAACATTCGTGTAGGGTTACACTTTAAGTCATGAACCGGATGCGAGATTTATAAAGCGAGAAAGAGGTTTTCAGTGCTAGGACGGATGCGCGAGTGCCTGTGACGTGTGACGACTCTTTCCACGACCAACGACTGGGGCTTGAGTACTGTACGGCCATCGCCAGAGCTGTGTTCTCCTGACATACAGAGCCTCTTGATGGAAGCTTTTGAGTTTGTTTCTGTGGAACCTGCAGCGCAGTAGTCGTCGTCTGACTCACAAGGACTGCGTGTGCCTAACCATCCTCAACGAGTCTGCGCCAGTTGCAGCACGGCCACTGTCAACATTGGCTTGACAGTTACCAGTGGATCTGTGCCACGGTGGCACCCGCCTCTGTGGTCTCTGTGGGAATGATCCGAGTGCGATCGTAAGTATCTTTGGTTTTGAAGCAGCTTTTTAATTAAAATCGCACAGAGAAGCCATTAGAGTTGGTACAGCTAGGCTGTGGCTCTAGATGGCGGATTCTCTCTGGTGACCGCAAGGTAATCTTTCTCGTTGAGGCGGAATTCATTGGAACTCTGGGCTTCTCGTGCTCGTGTTCGAACCATGTTCATGGCGGCGATGGGCAGCATTTTCATGAGGGGGTTGCGTGCAGTCACATCCACGAGTTGCTGATACCGAGACTTCCCAAGAGGCGCTAGCAACAGCGTTTGAGGCTTATCCGTAGGCACAAGACAACTGCAACATGGAGACCCATGCTTCGTATGATTGCCACATTCTAAGACAAGTGCTACTGGGGGCTCGGTGTTCCAACTGATTCAGTCGGCATTTGCTGGAACACGCACAACACACGAACCCCAGTGCATTAGCCAAACTTGGTGTGGATTGTGAATTTCTGTACCAATACACTACTTTGCGGGCGGGGGGGGGGGGGGGGGGGGGGGGGGGGGGGGGGGGGGGGGGGGGGGGGGGGGG
>JAADXN010000922.1:0-13305 GCA_023337875.1 Pythium apleroticum | reverse complement strand
TGATGGTCGGGGATCAAAGATACTGAGATTGGAAAGCGGGTAGATCCCTCGTGTCCCGAATTGGCTTTTGGTGAGATGTGATTGGATGAAATGTGGGACCAAGGCTGAAGCGACCTTCGTGCGACATTCGAAGGGATTAATCGACCGAAGGCCCTAGCCCTTGAATGTCGCTCGAGATCCGGCGATCAGCAGTGGGCGAAATAACCCTGATCACAGTCAGCAGTCTGAGTTTGCCTCAGAAATGGAGAGGCGTGTGACTCCACGCTGTTCGGCACAGAAAGTCACGGTACTTGCCCGACTACAGGCATTCGGGTCATTGGAACCACACATTGCAACTTGCAATTTGCAAGCCTTCAAAGCGCTTGGATCGAGCCTTGCTCGGTGGCCCAATCGACGTGGATTCCAGCCATGCGCATGGAAAAGAATCCGTCGTGCCTCGCGTGCGTCCCACAACAATCCGACCGTTGGACGAACCAAATCTTCGTTTTTAGCCAACAAATGATCTCCAAATCACCTTTTTGACCAATAGAATGCCTTTCGGCAGAGTCAGCTTCAACAACGACACTCCGTTACCGTGAGGAGGTAAGTCACAATTAGGGTTGGGGCACCACCCTGTTTCCCATCCACCCCGTCCCCTTCCCATAGTCAACATCAGTCAACCCGATCTGACGTTCAGCACGACCCGACAACCAGCAGACAGGTTCGGGCTCCCATCATTCGCCATTTGGTTTTGTTGGTTCCCTACGGAAGCTTCGAACCGCGCCACCATCGACTGCCTCGCAAATCGCCAACGAAAGCGTCCGCGACGCCAGTTCGAAGAAGCGACTCGAGATACGATCGTCCGAAAGAGAGGGCGACATCCACGCGTGTAGATATCGACCGAGTCTCCGTACGCGCGCTTTCCCTTCATCTCCCATCGCCTCGACATCTCGACGTGTAACCATGAAGGTCTTCCAGCTAAGCGTGTTGATGGCCCTGATTGGTGCGTCTTGTCGACGTTTATTGCCTCGATCGGAATGATCGTTGGCGTTTTTTTTTTCACGAGTCTAACTGGGATTCCGTCCGCACATGCAGCCATGGCGATGCCTTCGTCTGTCTCGGCGATCACGGACGCCGCGATCAAGTCCCAGTGCCAGGCGCTCTCGACGTGCTACAAGGGCGGCGTGTCGGCCAACACGTGCGCCATCCAGACCGAGGAGTGCCCTCCGTGCGTGACGTTCACCAACAGTGGCTGCTTCGACCTCACGGACGGTAAGTGTAACTTTGGCAACGACTGCACCAAGTACTGGTCTGGCGACGGCGGCACTTCGGCTGGCTCGGGCGGCTCCAAGGGCAGCAGCGGCACGGCGGGTAACTCGGGTACGTCTGGCTCCAAGGGCAACACCTCCGGTTCGGCAGGTGTTGCGAGCAACTCAACCTCCACCTCCAACACTACGACGGCGGCTCCAAGCAGCGATACCAACTCGTCGTCCAAAAGCGACGGCGGCACCGACATGACTGTGGTCTTTGGTATTGTCGGCGCGGCGATCGGTGTCATAGCCGTTGCCATCATCTTCTTGGCGCTTGTGCGCCGATCGCGTGCGGCCGAGGAAGACGACGACGAGATGGCGGCCACGCCACCAGCCATGACCAAGGCGGCGGGTCCGTCAACTACCACAAACGCCGCGTCCTACGCACCTTACGCCCAGCGTACGGGCTCTAGTGCTATGCCACCCGCGAACCCTACAACTCCAACAAATCGCGTGGTCAAGTACTACCAAGACAACGCTATGCCATCCCCTCACGGCGGCCGTGGCGGCGGAGGCTTCGGTCAGCAGACTCAGCAGCAGGCTCAGGTGAAGACGGTGCGACCAGCGGCCGCCGCGAACGCCCCAACGTTCTTCAAGCCAAACCCACCGACGGGACCAGCTCCACAGGCGCGAGTGGTGGCGCCGCCGCCCCAGCAGCAGGAGCAGTACAACTACTACGGACAGGGAGCGACCGCTGTTCCTGCGGCCTCGGCGTACCCACAAGCCGAGCCGTTGTTCACGGTCCACACAGGAGCAGAAGATCCTCAGCTGGTGCGACGGGTGTCATCGCCGCGCCCACGACGTGAGTCGTACGAATTTTAAGCAGAGCCATCCCTTCGTCAGGAACTTCTCGGCGTGAATGGACGGAGAGTATCGTCGATGGGCGAGTAGATTGATCAGGCAAAAGAAGCTGGCAGCACTGCGAAGACGGATTGCAAGTCTTCTTGGTGCTGTCCGTAGTGTCCAAAGTGTGGCGTCGTCCATGGAGGGAGCTGAAGCAGACCAACGGGTGCGTGGCTCCTCGATGAGGAGGCCCAGGGCCCGCTCTAGTAACATACGAATACATCAACCGCCATTTTGTTCAAACGCCGTGCACTTGATCAATGTAAAGAGTATCAATGATGGCCACTTTTGATGTTCGCCGTCTGTCGTGATTGATGTTGGCGTTGGCCCGAGTCTGAAGAAAGGCCGAGAAAGTGCAAACTCGCGCTCTAGTCGCCACTCCACTCTCATTCTTCAGTCGCCTTCGGCCTACAGCGACAGGAGGCCGCCGAGAGCATCGGCGCTGCTGGTGAAGACGACCCAGCTCACGGGGTTCCCACTCAAGCTCATCCACAACACGGTGAGTCATTGCCGCCTCGACTGCGTTCTAATGCGGCATGTCAACTTCAGTTTGCCTGACAGACGAAAGAGTCTCCTGAAGGTTCCCTCACCATGAAAGCGAAAGCAGACGACCACAGCAAGCGGCAAGTTGCTCGTGTTGTCAAATGCCGGTGGTAAGATCGGAGTCGTCACACTGACCACCGTGTTGGGACACTTCCAGAGCGGAGCGCGCGCGCGTCCTCCAGAACCAACGCCAGCGCCGCTACCGCGACCGTAAGAAGCGCACCCTGAGCGCGCTGGAGCGCCAGTCGCAGGCGCTCTTCGAGGCCAACATGGTCATTGAGCAGGAGGTCATATCAGCTCTTCTCGGCAGCACCAGCAGCAACATGGCGAGCGAATCAGCGGCCGCCAGCTCCAACTCAGCTGAGCTGCACCCATAATGACAGCGACCATCATTCCAGACGTGAGCATCGTTGTCGAAACAGCCAACGCAACACAGGTCACAAAGCAACAGCCAACGAGCCAAGATGTTTTAAACACTTAAAATTACCCATACAAATTAATGCATGGTTGATGAAACGGTCCAGCTTAGACTGTTTTATTCACAAGCACTGGCTCGGCCCCACGTGTCTCGCTCGCTTTGCCTGGGAAAGTTAATGTCGGTGAGGTAAAGATCTGTCACACAGCTGCTGAAGTGGAAAGCTTACCGAAGGATACAAATATTTTACCGATCCAAAGCCAAAAACCTCGTGAGTTGGGGTTAGGTGACATAGCAGCGTGCGCCCCGAATGATGTGATTCATGAGGTTTTTCGGTTTGGGTGCAAAAATTTGGATTATCAAACTGGCACTTTGGCACATCGTCGGTGCTTCAATACTCGTATAAGTTGATGCCTCTACGAAAACGATTCTGTTAATATGCACTAGAATCTTGTTCAATGTCAACAAAGATACTGTGATCTTGGATACGCCGTGAAAAATGGAGCCAGTGATCTGGTGTTACCGAAGGGTCAGTGCGTTGCATGTGGGAAAGGATTGTGCGCGAGCTTTCCCTTGATCGGAAATCAATTTTCGCAGGTTCCACGCCCAAGTAACTTGTTGTTGTGTTGCGTTTGCCTCGGCAACAGGAAAGCGGAAGCAACAAGCGGAAACCCACACGCCGCCACGCCAGCTCGCCATTAGATCGCCACTGCACGCAGGCAGCGAGAAGAGACGCGAGAGACTGGAAGTATCATTTCCATCTCTCTATCTGTGTGTCTCTGTGCGTGCGATCGAGCGAGAGAACCCGGTTCGCTTGCGAAAAGAACCGAATTGAACGACCCACCTTCTGTAGCCGCCACCAGCCTGTCAAACCGAGTGCGTGCGATAAACGTTATGACCATCGCGGCCTCCACCACACCGACGGCGACTCCAACGACGATCGCGGTCTCCACTTCGACGATTACCACTGTGCCACAGTCTAAAGATTTGGGTGCACCAGCGCCCACGCCGGCGCCAACACCAACATCTTTTGTCGCGGCGCCACCCGTTGGATCGTTGGCGACAGCGCCAACGCCAACAAGCACCAACAAATCCAGCAGCTCCCATGGAGAAGTCATCGCCGACGCCACATGCGTCGAGTTCCTGCATCTCATGAAGGCGTTTTCCGAGTCGGCCGTGAACGTGACGGAGATGGCGCAGCGCGTGGACTCGCTCGTGCACCAGGACGAGCAGCTCCTGCGGCTGCTCCCGCTGGCGACGCCTCGAAATGACCAACGACACGACGGCGCCGACGACGCCAGCGGCCGCGGCTCCACGGCCGGCTCTGTGGAGGACACGACGGACGACGAGAGCAGCAGCAGCGCCGGCCGCACGCGCGTGGACACGGAGGGCGATCTCGCGCTGGCGCTCAAGCTGGACGATGAGGACCTGGATCTGGACGTCGATATGGACATGGATCTGGACCTCGACGAAGAGGAGGAAGACGACGACGACGACGACGAGGACGACGATGACGACGACGACGCGTTCAACTCGGAGGACCTGGACATGCTGGACGACGAGGACTTCCTGGACGAGAGCGACGGCGCCAGCACGGACGCCGAGACGCGCAGCGTCGGCCAGCGCCTGGGCAGCGTGGACGGCGACGACGACGACGACCAGCACGAGAGCGACCAGTCGGAGCGCGAGCGCCGCGCGCAGGAGGATCTCCAGCGCTGGATGGAGCTGGAGCTGGACCTGGATTCCACGGAGGACCCGTACGACGCGTCGCTGCATCTGCCCGGCGCCGTGGAGACGACGCTGCAGACGGCGGCGGCCTCGCCTTCGTCGACGGCAACCGCGACGCCGGCCAAGCCCGTGAGCGCCTCGCTGTTCAGCAACGTCCACGCGGCCAGCATCTCGACCACGGCCGGCTCCCACGCCAACAGCTCGAGCGTGCTGAGCACGACGGCGGCGCTGACCAGCAGCCACCGCTTCCGGTCGCTCGCCGTGTCGTCGGCGTTCGACAAGAAGTCGGTCACGGCGGCGCTGTTCGAGGACGACGACGAGGACGACAACAACGACGACGACCTCGTGCTCATGAGCTCGCTCATGCGCAAGAAAGAGGGCAGCAAGACGGCGGCGACGACGACGACGACCGTTGTGGGCCAGAAGCGGCGGCTAGAGGACCAAGAGAGCAAGTCGGAGGACGACGGCCAGGCAGCGAGCATGTGGGGCATGGAGGTGGACTCGTACGAGCAGGATCTGCTGTCCTCCATCGACCACGCCGTGCTGTGTGACCGCGAGAACCGCTTCTTGCAGTGGGACCTCGAGATCGAAGCCGCGACGGCGGCCGCCGCAGTCGCTGCTGCCGCTGTGAGCCAGAAGACGGAGCTCCGCACGCCGCCGGCGTCGTCGACGGCGGCAGCGCCCACGACGGCGTCGTTCCTGGACGTGCGCCAGAAAATGCTGAACGCCTCGAGCCCTCGCGACAGCAAGATGGCCAACCAGCCACTGCGCAGTCCGTCCAACGTGGACACCAACTTGTCGGCGGAAGACTGGGGCTCGTTGGACTTCGGCACGTTCCAGAACCGCACGGTGAGCCACATCCTCAGCTCGTGTCTGCACAAGCGCAAGCTCCACCACCCGTACAAGGACCGCGTGACGCTCGTGAACTTCAATGTGCCAGGCGGCGAGCCGATCGGACCGCTGCCGAGCCACAGCTCCACGCCGTCGCTTGCTGGATCGTTGCTCTTTGGCGCGGGCTTTGAGGCCGCCGAGGCGCTTGGAAAGCACGGCCACGGCACAGCAGTCTTGGGACTGCTCTCCGCGAACGGCGTGGCTGCAGGCAAGGACGCCAAGCTCACGAAGTCGGGAGAGAAGAAGCCGAAGAAGCCGCGCGCCGACGGAGAGCGAAAGAAGTCGCACAAGTCGGACCCGTTCGCGGACTTCGACGCGTTTGGCGACGACGTTGAGGCGCGCAAGCTCGCGATGACCAAGCTGGAGAACCTGCCGTTGCCTGACCTCACGAATTTGCCCAACGACCTGAAAGAACTGAAGCGCAAGATCGAAGCCACGGAGCACAAGGTCGAAGGAACCAAGCACCGCCACCGAAAAGGTGGTCCGTGTCCGCGATGCCAAGTCCAGAACCAGCTCCGTGCGGCCAAGCGCGCGTACCACAAGCGCGCCGTCGCGCACAAGAAGCTGCCGCAGTTGGGCGCCGTGAGCCCGGCGCTCACGGCGACTGCGGTCGTCGTGGCTGCTCCAGCACCAGCTCCAGTGCCTACAACTGGCCTCGTGGCGCAGCCTGCGAGCGTACCAGTATCGGCTACCGTCGCCCCGTCGATTCCAACTGCCATGGCGAGCGCTGTTGCCAGTCTCACTGCAACTCTGGACGCTAGTAAGCCAGTCGTGGCGAAGACGCCTGCGGCCGTGCCAGTTGCCGCTCCCGCTGCCGTTGTTCCGACCGCAGCTCCAGCGTCCGTCGTGCGTCCAGCGACCGTGCCAGTCGTGAAAGACCCCCCACCCGCGGTGGCTGCCCCCGCGGCCCCGTCGCTGGTGAGCTCGGTCGTCGCCAGTCTCCCGACGGCGTCTCCGGCGGCCGCGATGGCGACTGCCAGCACGCCGTTCCCGCGTCGCTCGTGTGGCGAGAACGCCCTCGCGTCGCCGTTCACGTCCCCGTCGTCCGTGCCGTCGAGCAGCTCGACGCCATCGTCGCCTGAGGCCTCCCCGCCGCCTGTCCACCACGTCACCGTCACCTCGGCTTAGTCTGCTCGAGTCAACATACCCTACCGCATCGCTTTCGCTTTATTCGTCAAGGGAGCCGCGCGTGCGTCCCCGTGAAAGCACCCACGTCGCCAGTCTACGTGCCAGCCCTCCACCCGGCGAGCCGTCATCTATTTATTTGTCTACTAGTCCGACGACACGCCCCATGGCGAGCGACGCGCAGAGCTCGCAGCCTCGTGCGTGGCCACTGACGGCCGCGCCGCGTCTGCCACTTGACGAGAACGAAAGCAACGAACCAGCCAAAAATGAAGAAAGCCAGCCATGAAGAACCCCCCGAAACTACAGCGAAGAGAGAAGAGAGAGAAGGCCCCATGCGTGTCCGTGTCCGCGTCTTCGTCCTGCATTTTGAGTGTCCGTCCCACGTTAGAGAGAGCACACCCACCCACACAGCCCACGCCATGCCATGCCACCACCCCCATTGAGTCAGTCAGTCCCCCCTCCCCGAGCAAGCGGACGTCGTTCGATGTCCAAACGCAATGAAGAACCCACCCACCCACGCAAGCAACCCCATGAAGAACTAAAGTCCAATACAATACTGTATGCAATCGGGTGGCTGTGTGTCGTTACAATCTATTCGCTGTCCTCCTCCTCGTCGTCCTGCTCGTCCTCTTCGTCCTGCTTGGCCTGCAGCGCCTTGGCCTTGGCGGCGTCGTTGCGCAGCACGTTGGCGTCAAACAGCGCGAGTCGCGCGCAGCGGCGCTCCAGCTTGTTCTCGGTCCACTGCATGTTGTTGGTCTTGATGTCGCGCGCCATGGCGGCGTAGTTCTCGCCGTGCTTGGCGATGAGTTTCCGCAGGTACTTGATCTCTTCCTCCGACATGTAGTTCTCCGGGCGGCGCGCGTTGCGCTCGTTCAGAATGTCGCTGTCGGGCACGCGGAACAGCTTCGGCTCGTCGTCCAGCGCGCTTTCGGCGCCCACGATGCTCTTGCGGATCTCCTGGTACGAGTTCGGGTCGGCGTTGAGCCCGATGTTGTCGTAGTTCTGCTTGGTCGTGAGCTTGTGGTCCCAGAGCGCGCGGATGCGGTCGTCGCCCACGAAGCGGTTCTTGTAGCGGCGCAGCGTCTTCACCTTGCGCTTGAGCTTGGTCTTGTTGCGCTGCTTGATCTTGGTTCCGTAGCGCGGCATCGTGGCGAGCGGCGAGAGAGGCGGACGAGTTGCGCTTGGATGGAGCTCTTGGGATTGACTCGCGAAAATGCCCTTTCACAGCCAGCCAGCCAAAGCACCTGCGCTGTGTGGTAGGCTGTATCAAACTACAGAGGGTTTTGATGCTAATTAGAGGCGAGGATTGGGATTAGCTTAGCTTTTGATTGGCGGGTTTCATGGCGAACGTCGCTGGCGTTGGTTGACACGATGCGGAGGAGGACACGGAGCGACGGCCGTCTCATTGAAACACGGAGAAGGAGGAGTGGTAACAGTACGCTACGCACACATCGATGAAGAGACGTCGTAAGCGTGGAGCTTCTCGAGTGACTGTGGCTGATCAGCCGTGGAATGCGCGGCTATCTCCGCTGCGACGTCATTCAACCGGATATTCAAGTCCCCAGTAGGAGAAACAGTAGACAATGCATTCGCCAATATCGAAGAAGCGCTCGCCTCACTGCTAGGAGAGACGCAGCTTTGGAGCGAGCCGCTCGCCGTCGCTCGCGAAGATGGCTCACATCCGTACATGGATACACTTTACCATCCGTTGATTCGCTAAAATGACTACACCACAAAACGTTGATTGGCTAAAACCAATCTTAACCGTTCGCACCAGTCAAAAGTCGCGCTTCAAGACATCTCTACTGCCTCCGGAGGCACTATTATCTTAGTTTGCCGCTGTGTAGCTCCTCGTCCAACGCAAATTGACCCACCAACGCCACGGCCGTGAATATGAGCGCGTCGCCTGCGACTTCCGCGGCGCTGCCGCCCGTGAGCGAGTGGCGCGAGTACCTCGTGTTCTTCGTGCACCGCCACTTCAACTTCCGGTACGCGGAGCTGGACGCCGTGCTCACGCTGCAGGGCCTGCGCTTCGCCGACGCCGTCGTGGCCGCGGCGGCGCTGCCCGACCCGGAGAGCTCGCCCGTGCTGCGCATGCGGCTGCCGTCGCACGCGCACGCCAAGTTCCTCAGCACGCGCGGCATCCTGATCAAGGGCCTCTACGAGGTCTGGGGCCACGCGGTCGACACCAACGGCGACTACGCGCCGCTCGTGGCGTCCGTGGCGGCGTACAGCGCCCCCGAGAAGTCCACGATCGTCAACGATGTGGCGCTTTCCTGGTGCATCAACGTCGACGCGTTCGGCCGCAAGCTCACGATGGAGGAGCAGGAGGCGCGCCGCGGCCACTTCGTGGACGTGCTGCCGTTCGCCGGCCCCGTGAGCGTCAAGTCGCCCGACGAGAAGTTCCTCGTGCTGGAGGAGTACGGCCTCGAGCAGCCCGACATCAAGACCGCAGTGCCGCGGCAGCTCTTCTTCCTGCGCGAGATCGCCGGCAGTGAGCGCAACCGCGGCCGCGGCGGCGCGCGGGACCTCGTGGACCAGCAGACGCTCAAGAAGCGCGCGTACATCGGCCCGACGTCCATGGAGTCGGAGATGGCACTGCTCATGACCAACATGGGCCTCGTGCAGGCCGGCGACCTGGTCATCGACCCGTTCGTGGGCACGGGCTCCGTGCTCGTGCCGTGCGCGACCCACGGCGCCGTGTGCTTTGGCACGGACATCGACATCCGCGTGCTCCTGGGCATCGGCGTGGGCGTGAGCGGCGCCGGCGCCGAGGCGTTGATCGAAAGCAGCGCCGAGACCACGCGCGTGAACGTCACCAGCAACTTCAAGCAGTACGGATTGCCGCTGCCGGAGCTCGTGCGAGCTGACAACTCGACGAGCCCGCTCGTGAAGCGCTGTGCCGGGTACTTCGACGCCGTGGTGTGTGACCCGCCGTACGGCATCCGAGCGGGCGCCCGCAAGAGCGGCCGCCGGCCCGGCGGACTCGTGCTCACGACCGAGCAGCTCGACCTCAAGGCCCAGCGAGAGCACAAGTACATCCCTCCGACGCAGCCGTACGCGGCCGAGGACGTGATGAGCGACCTGCTCGAGTTCGCGGCGCAGACGCTGCGCGTGGGCGGGCGGCTCGTGTACTTGCTGCCGACGACGTACGAGTACACGGACGCCGACCTGCCGCGCCACAAGATGCTGCGGGTGATCCACAACTCGGAGCAGAAGCTCACGAAGAAGTACGCGCGGCGCCTGATCACGATGGTCAAGCTGAGTGAGCCGCAGAGCGACGACGCCGTCTCGGGCGCCAGCGGAGGCGACGATGTGAGCTACGCGAACCTGCGGGAGAAGATCCTGGCGGAGAACCGCAAGCGCAAAGCCACGGAGCTGCTCAGCAGTTGAGGCGCTTTAGAGCCATTGGACTTGAGCACGTAGGTAGGAATAAAAAAAAACGAAAACGGTGTTGATCAATCAAATCAAACGAGTCCGAGTATGACAGGAGAGGCCACGGCGATGGGACGGAGGCGGGCGGCACGGAAGGCGTCTCGTGGACCCGTTGGGAGGGCAGTCCCGAGACGATTGCGTGGCGCGGACGCGAGGAGAAACGAAGGCCGTGGCTAGCGTGGCTGGCAGTCGGTAATGTCTATGGAAACAGCTTATTCCCGCCACTGGAGGAAGTCGAGCGCCTCGCCGGCGAGATACAGCGAGCCCGTGGCCAGCACGCTGTACTGGGTCTCGCTCGCGAGCGACCGCAAGTCGGCGATACAGTCCACGACCGACGGCAGCACGAGGATGTCCTTGTCGTCCTGGCCACGGCCGTCCACGGCGTGGGTCTTGAGCGCCTTCCAGAGCCGCGCGAGCGTCGTCTGCCACTGGAGCTTGCCCTCGGGCACGCTGTCCAGCTCGGCGAGCTGCTCGGGCGAGTACTTGGCGACGATGTCGCCCAGCCCAGCGGCCAGCAGCGCCTCCGAGAACGTGTTCATCTTGGCGAGGCTCGGACGCGAGGCGCCCGTGGGGCAGAAGTACACGCGGTCAAAGTCGAGCGAGAGCAGCGGCGCGATGATGCTGGCGACGTTGCGCTCGTAGTGGATCGTGAAGAACAGCACCTTCGTGGTGTGCTGCGGAGCCGCCTGCTGGAACCACTCGGCGCACACCTCGAGACTGCGCATCGTGTGCGCGCCGTCGATGTAGAACGTCGTGCGGTGGGCCTTGTCGTCCATGACGTGGGACCGCGCCGGCCAAAACGCCTTCTCGAGGCCCAACGCCACGACGGGCTCCAGCGGCTGCGTGAAGTCGAGCGGCTGCACGCCGTGGCCGCGCTTGTGCTGCAGCCACGTGCTCGCCAGCGCCACGGCGAGCCCGGCGTTCACTCGCTGGTAGTCGCCCTGCATGCCCAGCTTGTAGCTGCGGCCGTGCGGGCCGATCTGGTCCAGCACGGGCGCCTGGACCAGCACGGTGTCGGTCTCGCGGGCGCACTCGATGAGCTTGGCCATGGCCAGCGGCTCCTGCGCCGTCGTGAACGCCGGCACGTTGCGCTTGAAGATGCCAGCCTTGGCGTACGCGATGAGGTCGAGCGTCTCGCCCAGTACGCGCGTGTGGTCCAGATCGAGCGTCGTGATGCCGCACACCACGGGCTTCTCAATGACGTTGGTGGCGTCCAGGCGCCCGCCGATGCCGACCTCCAGGATCACCACGTCGACCTCTTCCGCCACGAACACGTGCAGCGCCAGCAGCGTGAGGAAGCGGAAGAACCACGCCATGGGCGGGTACTCGCCGCTGCGGTCGGCCGTGTTCTCGAGCCCGCGCCAGACCGCGTAGAAGTGCTTGAGGAACGTCGCCTCGGCCACGGGCTTGCCGTTGATCCGCACGCGCTCGCACGGCGAGATGAGGTGCGGCGACGTGAACAGGCCCGTCTTGTACCCGGCCTCGCGCAGGATGCGCTCCGTCATGGCGCACGTCGAGCCCTTGCCCTTGGTGCCGGCCACGTGGACCACGGACAGCGCGCGCACGGCCTGCGTCATCTCCAGGCGGTCCATGTAGTGCTGCATCATGGCGATGGTCTCCTCGCGCGTGGACACGGCGCGGTCCTGGCCCGTGAGGTCCTTGAACTTGGCGCTCACGCCCAGCAGCTGCGCCATCGCGGCGTCGATCTGCTCGCGCAGAGACGGCGACGGCGACGATGCCGACGACGCGAGCGACGCGCCGTTGTCAGCGACAGCGGAGGAGACGGCGGCGCCTGTGGACGGAGGCTGCTGCGTCATGGCGGAAGCGGGAGGAGACGGAGGAAGGCGAGGAATGGAATATGCGCGGGGGCGTCGCGTCGGTGGCGGTGGCTTCAGCTTCTGGTTGCGTAGCTGTTGGGTTGGCGGCCAGCGCCTTTTGGGCGGATGGGCCAATCAGAGGCGAGAAAGGTGTGACTTTCAGCCAATGGGTGGGCGTAAAGGAGATATTTATAGCGAATGCGGAGGCAGATAGGAACACGTTCAACTTCGTCCCGCTGGTGGAGGGAGATATCTTAGATCATGAGGTTGGTGCGCACTTAGCGTTTGTGAATATTTGATTTTGCTGCTAAGCAGAAAAATTGGGATCCGAGGCTAATTAGCGAAATTAGCATTTGGGGGATGGAGCCGAGCCAGACGGATCCAAGTTGCAGTGAAGGGAGCCGCTTTTAAGCGGCTCCCTTCACTTCAAAGGGATGCGCAGGCTGCAGCCGAGAGTGGCACAGAAATCAAGTGGGCGGGAGGATGAGGCATTTCTGAAGATGCAAGCGTTTCGTGCACCGGCACAGCGGCCACGGTGCTCTATTAGGGCGTACAGTACAGTGTCCAGGATGCGCGTTGCCAGTGGCAAATTGCCACCAAGCAAAAGTGCCGTGACTTGTGCTAATTTGCCACCAAGCTGTAGTCCGTGGCTCGACCAGACTATCGTCGGCCTCCATGTCGGGACCAAGCTGTTACTTCGTCGTATCACACAGTGCAGATAGAGGCTACTACGAAGTATGTGGGGACGATCAACCACGTTCTCGAACTTCGACGTCGTCTAGTTGGTTTAGGCTTGTTGGTGATATCCTGATCGCTGGTCATTTCCCAACAAACTGGTACTACGTAGAGATCGCCATGTCCTTCAGTAAATGCAAACTCGGGAACAAAATCAATGAGAGCAGTGATTGACAAAGGCAAACATTGTACATTTAGTTCATGGTACACTGGGGAGTCTACTGATCTTGATGCTAGCCGATGTGGTATACAAACCAATATGGAGATCGTCGCTGCCTCGCGACGTACGTACTACAGCGAACTGCGAGTGATTTACGCGGCCGTGACTGGGGTCTCGACCTCGACGTACTTTGGCGAGGCGTTGGTCTTCTTGCCGCCCTGGTGGAACAGAGACTCGATGTCCTCGAGCATGATGCCCTTGGTCTCAGGGCAGAAGTAGTACACGAAGATACCAGCGCCCGTGCACGTCGCCGCGAACAGGAAG
>JAADXN010000921.1:0-13315 GCA_023337875.1 Pythium apleroticum | reverse complement strand
CAGCCAACAAGACTACGACTACGAGCGAAGAACTAAGGACCTAGGAGCAGTGCGAGCAGGCTTAGAGTAAGCGTTCCATTTTATTCACTCTGCAATTTACTTCCAACTCCTCAAGTGCACTACCAACCAAGAAGTCGACAACCTCCACCAGTGTCCCACCTCAGCCTAAGACCCGAGTCGTGATACCATGCAACAGCTTCACGACTCCCCAACGCTGTCTATATGAAGAGAGGCCCAACGTGAAGCGTCGGGTTCTTCGGCGTGCAGTTCTCCAGCTCTCATCTCCGCGATCTGACAACCTAGCCCGCCCACCACGTGAAAGCAGCCAACAGCCAACCCCACACCTCATTCAACTCGAACAATCTGATGACCCAACGTGCTGTTTGTGTGGCGGGCTCGACGTCCGGATCGCGGTTCGTCCCAAGCTGCGTGGTATGTCGCCGAGATGCTTTCGTGCTCTCGCGCCTCGTGTTCGGCTCGGCATCGACGCCTCGTTCGCGCGCACCCACACCGGCTACGGATCAACCACCTCCTTTCTCCGAAGGCATCCAACAGCCATCTCCGAACTGTCTCAACCTACACTCAAGACCAGAGCCGTATCGTATCACACACACGATACGACTTCCCACGTGTTGTCTGTGAGGAGAAAGACGGTGATCCGTGCATTCGCGAGTGCAACCAACAACGTGGACGGCGGTATCGAGCCAGGCACTGCGAGCGGATCCTCCGCACATCGACCGACACACGCTCGAGCCTCGTCTCGTTCTTGCTCTCTCTCTCTCTCTGTCTGTCTCTTCAAGGCAGCCAACAGCAACCCTTCACCCGTGTCCCACCTCAGCCTAAGACCGACGTCGAGAGGCCGAAGCGGCCTCTTGACTCACCGAGTGATGTCTGTGCAAGAAAGAGAGAGAGAGAGAGAGGAAGAGGAGAGACGTGATCCGGTCTACGTTCGAGTAGAGCAGAGCAGAGCGGTGCCGGTTCTTATCCCGACACCCAGGGTTCGGCGCCGTCCATGATCTCGACGGATCTTCCTCACCACTTCAAAGCAGCCAGCTGCCACCTCGACCATCACCATGACACCAACTGGATTGCATTGCAATCCGCTGACTCGAAGTGCTGTTTGTGTGGTGTGTATTCCCCCCGAGCGTTCTTGCAGACGACGTCGTGCCAGGCGACTGGCTTCGCATTGTGTTGTACCTTGTACCTGTAGAGTATCTAGTTTTAGTGCTGTGGCATTCGGCATTCTCGAAACAATGCGAGCCACAGTTTTTTTTTAGAAACTGCTACGGTCCATGACTGGTGCATAAAAGATGCAACTTCGGAAAACTTTGGCGTCAGCGTAGATCCGCGCAAGGGAGCGTGAAGCCCTGGTTATGGGCTGGTGGGGAGTCAATGACACGTAGGAGTACGCTCGTCCAAACCGCGCTTCGATGTCGTGAACAGAGACAAAGTTGCCGCGGAGCGTGGAATTCGTACTTAAGAGAAAGCAAAAATCTTGGTGAAATCATGGTTTTTGTGACATAAAAGAGCCTAATCATGGCAGAGTCATGTTTTTTCAGTCATGGACCGTAGCACCCGCCTTTTTTTTTCACTTCATTTCACTTCAATTTGATGCAGGACGATTCGGGCCTCGCCATGATCCAACCCGAGGTCTCCGCCGCTAGTCTTCTAGCAGGCCGTGGGCGCACCTGGGTCGTGATCTGAACCTTGCTTCGATGTACAGTAGTTCTAGTGCTGTGGAACTCTCGAAACGAAACGAGCCAAGATCTTTTTTCACTTTACCGGTACTTCGATCCGATTGCTGTCAGCGTGGTTACGACTACTAGCATCATGTAGTCCGCATCTACATGTCTGGCGTGATCTCAATGACCTTAAAGTCTGGCAGGATACGCGCGTCGTTGCTGCCCTCAACAACACGGCCCACAATCCACGCGGGTTTGCCGTCCAGCTGCTGGATTTCGTCGATGAACGCCTGCGCGTTTGCCTCAGGGATGCAGAGCAGCAGACCGCCAGAGGTCTCCGCCGCTAGTCCCTCCAACAGCTTGAACGAGTTGCCGATTGTGTCGTTGACCTTGACCATGTTGCGGATAATCGGCAGTGTGTGGATCTCAAAATCCACGGCACGCGTTTGGGACTTGGCCTGGTTGCGAGCATGGCGAAGGATACCAAAGCCCGTGACGTCTGTCGCCGAGTGAGCGCCGTACTATAATCATGCATGCATTAGTAAGACAAATTCCTCAGCAGGGGAGTATGAAGAGGTGAGTTGGAACGCACCTTGTGCATGAGGCGTGCTCCGTTCAGGTTGAGGCGCGTCATCGACTCGGTCGCCATCAGGAACGCCTCCTCTGCGTCCTTCACATTCACAATGTGGTCCACACGCTGCCAGCGCTCAGGCTTGTTGCGCCACTGCCACAAGTTCACAGCGATCTGCGTTCCAAGCGGCTTGGTGAGCACGAGCACGTCACCCGGGGCCGCGTTGATCGGACGGATGAGCTGACTCTCTACGACACAAATCGCGAACTGCTAATCAGCAAAAGATGAGGACGAGATGCCTTCTCCAAATGAGTCTTACCGCTGCGCACACTCATGGCGACGCCGCCAACAAGCGGCCACGGGTTCATCACGGTCTGGCCGCCCGTGCAGTTAGTCTCGGCTTCGCGGGCGAGGTCGTTGAAGCCGCGGATGAGCTGCGTGGTCACGACGTCGCGTTCCTTGTCGTTCATGTCGCGACACACGCCGAGCGTCATGAGCATCGTGTCGACCTCAGTCACACCCATGGCGTAGGCGTCCGAGAGCACGTTGGCGCACGCGATGCGTCCTTGGATGTACGGGTCTTCGACCGACGGGAAGAAGAAGTCGGTCGTCGAGACCAAGAACAGGTCGTGGCCGTGGCTGATCTTGACCACGCTCGAGTCCATGCCCGGCGTCTCGTTGGGCTTGAGGTCGTTGGCGATGTTGTCCAAGTAGCCGAGCAGCTTCTCCTGCGGCAGCTTGCAGCCGCAGCCCTTGAGCGCACTGAAGTTGGTCAGCACGAAGTCCTTGTCGAGCCCATGGGCGACGGGATCGTAGTGCGCCGTGAGCCATGGCTTGGTGGTGGCGTTGCTCAGCACGCGCGCATTGGCATCGAACTCACGCGCGATGATCTCCTTCGTCTTGGTCGCAGCGTCCTCCATGGCCGTCAAGCGCTGAATCCGTCAATCGTCCACGCCGATCTTCCTGTTGTGTGGACGGATTTCGCAGGCATGAGAGGCGAGAAATGCTCCGCGTGGTGTGGACCACGTCACAAAAGAGCTCCTCGTATCTGGCCAATCAAAAGGCTGATACGGATATTGCTGGCATTTGATTCGTCAGCTAGTGGCGTACTTTCTAATGGAACCATCAACGACACGCTGTGATTCGCAATCCGCCTTGCTCTCAAGGTCGGACACCAACGATCGGACATGTTCATCATGAGCTAAACGATTGCCACGCAACAAGCTGACAACATGGAACGCCAATTCGGAGGCATTGATAGTAAAAAGGATCTTAGCTACACGGAATCGAACTGAGAAGAAGCCACAATGGCAGGAGGCCCCAAGGCTACAGTGCTGCCTCCCACGCCCTAGTTCGCACGTCGTCCTTCCGTCGCGACGATGTCGGCTTGCACGGCCGGCTTCGGTTGCAGACGCTCGGCTGTTTGCGGGATCTCCTTCTCTGGGTTCGTGTATTCCTCGATCATGGATGACAGCACGACCCGCACGTCACTGACGGAGCCTCCCATTTCATCGAAGATCACAAGGTCGTTCTCGTCGTTGGTGTCGCTGCGGAGCCAATCTGGAGGGATTTGGTAGTATCGCTGCACGTAGTCACCGTTCTTGTCCTTGATCAACCAGTGGCGACCGAGATCGTGGCCGTTAAGGTACACGTGGCCTCGAGTCAGCCCGACACAGTCCAGCAGGATGGAGCTTGTCTCCTCCACTGGCTTTCCTGAGGTCTTCTTGGGCGGCGTCGACATCTTGAACGAGGTCTTGTACCAGCTCAGCAATGGCTTCGGGGACTTTGACTTGTCGAACGCCTTCCATGGAACTGATGCGCTCCACCGTGGATCGTAGATCTTGAGATGCTCGCCGATGAGACCAACGTACATCTGCCACTCCGAGGCTCCAATGAGGCTCTGGTCGTTCATCTTCACGTCTCCAGTGATGCCCTTCAAGTGCTTCTTGCCAAGCGTGTAGAGGCCAAGACCGACGGACACGAGAGCCAGCTCGTGCTCCTTCGACTCATCTTCCTGCAGCCACGACGGCAGCTTGACCACAAATGGCTGCGCGTGCTCGTCACCAGGGTACGCGCGGTGCACCTCGCCGACGTACTTGCCGTCAATCACGACCACAAACGCGTTGGCATCGGTTGCTGTGACGTTGAGGACGATCTCCTTAGCCTGCAGATTTTTCGAGCTGATCGAAAACTTGGTCTTGTAGATCAGGTAGTCCGTCTCGTCATCAGTCAGCGACAACTGCTCGAGTGGCTTGGTGTCCACCACGGACTTGCGGTGGTCGCCATCTTCCGTCCAGATCTTCCAGTTCAAGGACGACGCAGCCACAAGCTCTGAGTACACGCGCTGCTGGCGGTGTGGGTACGACTGGCGCACAGCGGACGTGTCGAAGAGGATGACGTCGTTCTTGAGAATGATCACCGAGGTCGGCTGCAGGTGGTATGTCGTGCCTTCAAATTTGACCTGTGCGTCGATAATGCCGCTGTTCTCAAGGAACACCACGCGGTCTCCGCCCTTCTTCCCGTAGATGTACGCCATTTGCCCTGGCGATCCTAGTGGCACTGGGTGCTCGATCTGGCGCTCGTTGGAGAGCAGCACTTCGTTACATGCAATCAGCGTGTCGTGGAGTTTGCGCAGGTGAGACCGCTTCGGCTCGTTGCTGAGACCGTCGCTGTGCAGGTTCACACCATCCGCGTACTTGGTCGTCACACCGGCAGAAGAGGAACGGCCGTAGTTGTTGCCACCATGGTACATCTAATCCAACAAACACATTAAACTTCAGTCTCCACTTGATCCAACGGACAGCATCAACGCCACTCACGTAGTAGTTGTGGTGGGCGGCACCGACGGCAAACCATCGTGCGACCGTGTACGAGATCTCCTCCGGGTCGCGGTCTTCCCAGTTCTCCTTCACAGTCGACACCGGTGCATCGGCTGCTGCGGGGCGGTGCTCCCACATCTGGTACCAGCCTTCGTTCTCCGTCCACATGAACGGCTCCTTCGGTCGAGCCTTGTACTGGGTGTTGGCGAACTCGATGCAGTCGTTGGCGTTGCACGTCAGGATCGTGTTCTGCGCTGCCTTGCCGTTGCACATCATCCACGGGATCGACGTGTCGAGCTCCGCCGTCAGGTTGCCGCACCACTCCACGTAGGCGTCGTCCGTATCGTCGTACTCGTTTTCGATCTGCGCCATGATGATGGGGCCGCCGTTCTTGGCCAAGTACGGACGCGAGATGTCCACCATCTTCTTCACGAAGCGGCCCATCTCGCGCTTCCACGGCGCCGCGCTCGACCGCACGTCCATGCCAGGGATACGGTCGAGCCAGAACGGCAAGCCGCCGTTGTTCCACTCCGCGCAGGCGTACGGGCCGTAGCGAACGTTCAAGAAGAGTCCGACTTTGGCCGCCGTCTCGAAGAACTGCGTGAGGTTGGCTCGGTCCTGGAAGTGGAAGCTCTCGGGCGTCGGCTCGTGGAGGTTCCAGAACACATCTATCACATCCAAAGTCAGCCACAGCATCGCAAGAATGCTTCAAACACACTGGACGTACACAGCTCGATGTGGTTGAGTCCGTCGTTCTTGGCCTTGCGCAGCAGATCTTCCCACATCGCCGGCGTGCTTCGCGAGTAGTGGATGGATCCACCGAGCAGCAGCGTCGTCCTGCCATCCACAGTGAACCCGCGCTGCGTGTAGCTCACTTCGTAGCCGTTCTTGCGCTTGGTCTCGTCGATATCATCGTACGTCAGATACTTGTACGTCGGCTGCGTCATCGCCTTCACGCTGTTGTAGTCGCGCGTGAGCGATCCTATAGGCCTCATCGCCGGCTGCCACACCAACAGGAAGCTGGCGACGAATCCCATGATGGACAAACACGCCAAGTCGGCGCGGCGCACGCGCCACAGAGCGCGCGAACGCGGCGCATTGGGCTGGAACGCCACGCCATGTTCTTCGCCTTCGCCGCGCAGCAGCGGCTCGTCTTCCACAGCCAGTCGCTCCATCGCACTGCCAGTCGCTTGTACGTTGTCTCTCGTCGACTGGGCAGCTCAATACAGCGCTGGATCTCACGCAGGAAGCTCGCTTCGCACGCCGTCCGTCCGTTCGGCTTCCAGCGGATCTCTTCGAAGTTGAAGGGAGGCGAAGAACGATGGAAGCAAGGAGGAAAAGATACGAACGAAGTGAGATGGGCGGCGTTCCATAACGGGATGTGTTAGTATTTAACGCGGGCTATCCGTGGATATCAGACAAAAGAGGTTGTACAGTACCAGGATTTTCGAGTCTGAAAGGTCACAGGACATTCAAATGGAGAGCGCGCCATTGCGGCTCGACGCGAGCGGCTGAGCGGATGAACGCCGCGCGCGATAGGGAGATGGAGGCGAGTCAGGCGATAAGGAGCAGCAGACGCATGAGCAGCAGCAGCGTTGTGGCGTCGAATCGTGGCGGTACGGATGGAAACGGAGCTGGCGGGGAGGAGCGACGGCGGCGGAAGCCATCGACTGCGAGATCCCAATTGCAGCGCGTGGACGAAGAAGGCTTCTATACCAGCGACGTGGGGCACAATGGAGGCCTCCGGTCCCCAGTGTCGTCGCCTTCTGACTTTGGCTCTGATGAAGAAGTCGAAAACCACAGCCGCCAAGGTGATCGAAGGCGAGCCAGCACCGTGAGCTTCAGTTCAAGGAAGTCTCTTGCCACTCGAGACGCAGCGTCGCCTCGTCGGTCTTCTCTCCGCCCACGTACGTACAGATTTTGTTGTTAGCTTGGTTGCTCGCCTCTTACTCTTTATGTGTACAGCACTTCAATGCGTCCCTCCGAGCAACCTGAACATCCGCCGGCCGAGTCGGCTAGCGTCTCCAGACTACGTGGCAGCAACGCTCGATGAGAAGAAGCAGAAGAAGCTGGTGGCGCTGTTCTACTGGCGTCGGAAGGCACTCGAGACGTACTTGGCAGCGTGGAAATGGGTCACGTTCGAGTTGTGGCGACTCAAGAATCAGGACCAGCACCAGCGTCGAGAACTCGAACTGCTTCGCCCGTACGCGTCTGTGGTTGTGCGGCCAGTCGAGAAACGCCCGCTTCATCAAAGTACACTACTACGGAATGCACACGAGCGTCGACAACTTGACACTCTGGCTGGAGCGGTGACCACCAGTGGTTCAGCGGACGCTCCACGGGACCGGATCCGGTCGTTGCGGGAAGAATATAGACAACTGAAGGCGGTGGAGAGGCAACAAGCTGAACCGGTGGCTCAGGCGGCTCAAGAGACAGAGACACTGTCATTGAAAGAGCGACTGAGGATCTACTATCGCTGCTTTGAAGCATGGCGTGCCTTCCTCGAGACAGCGCGAGCTACCGAGCAGGAGGCGGTGGAGCGTGCTGTCAAATGGCATACACAGCGCATCATCAGAAGGCATTTCAGAGCGTGGTCGAAGCCATTCATGGTGCTCCAGCACGCAGAAAGCCTCCAATGGGAGCGTGTGAGGATGTATGGTGATGCACTCGTGCTCAGGCGAAGGTTTCACGTGTGGCGACAGTGGTTAACTTGGAGCCAGAGCGTCAAGGAGCTACAAAAGAGCGTTGATGCAAGGTACCAAATCAAGGCTGTGAGCAAGTGGCGTGCGTGGGTGGAGAGCACGACTCGTCTTCATCAGGCTGAGCGTAAGCTCCTGCATCGACTGAAACGTCGTTCGTTCGAACGGATGAAGCTGTTGAGAATCCAGCGGAAGGTGAAGGAGCAAGCCCAGCAGCAAGCGGACAGACTTCGCGATACCCACGTGAGAAAATGGGCTTGGGGTGTGTGGAAGCGCGGTGTTTTCCACAGCGATGAGGCAATACGGGTTGGGAAGCTGGTCTCAGAGGTCTCATCCAAGCTAGCAATCGGCAAGTGGAAACGCTTCATTGCTCGGCGACGTGCAGACCACGAGAGAGACATCCAAGCCGACTCGTGTCTGTATGAGGTGTTACTACGGCGCTGCTGGGTAAGGTGGTGTGGTTACTTGGCGTGGAAACGAGCAAAATTATCAACACTGGAGCGAGCTGAACGACACAAGGAAACCCAAGACAAGCGACGGGCAATACGATCGTGGATCACACTGCGTTGTGAAGCGCAATACAAGCGGGACCAAGCCAACGGCGCTGCGTGCTTCTACGAGCAGCGGCTTGTCCAGTCATTCTTCCAACGATGGCGAGTGTATGCACGTGATATCCACGCAGTTCGCGAGTGGCGAACCCAACGAGTGAAGCGGCAGTTTGTGCTCTGTTTCGTCGCGTGGCGCCAGCACACGCAACGGTTAGAACGCCTTCGCACGCAATTCGTCACGGTTGATACAAACCAGCGACGCCGTTTGTTGGCTGAGTCGCTGTGTGAATGGCGGTACCAATGGCACCTGCGTGTGGCGTCTGGGATAGTGATTGGCAAACGATGGCACACAGTGACGCAGCTCCACATCCATGCATGGCATCAAGTCTCGGTCCAGCGGCAGGAATGGCGACGAGCGATCGAACACATCCGCGCAAAGCAAACCGAGAGGCTCAAGCGGCAGCTGCTGGTCGCGTGGTTTGGCGTGGCGGTGCGAGCTCGTTGTCGGTCCAAGTTGGTTCGCCTTTTCCAACGCAAACACAACCGCAAGAAGCTGAAACGTTGCTTGCGAGTATTCCACCTCCACGCAAAGCTCCGGCATCTCCACGTGCTCACTCAAAAGCGGAGTCTCGAAAGCGTTTGGCACGCTTGGGTGGTGTTCGTTTCCGACCAGCAGCGAAAAACAGAGGCAATGGTGGCTGCCTATCGATTCTACTCGTCAAGACGCTGCGCAAAAGCTGTCAGCACGTGGAGCCAGAACGTGAAAGCTGACCGAAAAGAGCGACGCAATACGCACAAGGCCCTGAGGTTCCTGATATCTCGAGTGATGCGGACGACGTTTGAGGCATGGCGCCTCACGACTCACACTCGACGGAACCATCGAGAACTTGTGCATAATCAAGTTAGACGGCACGTTGATCGTCGCCTACGTCGCTGTCTACGCTCGTGGTGCGTAGTCGCGCGTCGAAGAGCCAAGAAGCGCAGGGTGCATCAGCTGTTGTGTCGTCACTTGATCCACCGTCTACAACAGAACTGCTTCGCACAGTGGTGTGCGTACGCAAGACGCCGCCAAGAGTCACGGCAGGTTCTCGTAGCGACTCAGCGACGACTCTGGTGGCGGCGAGGCAGACGTGTGCTGCAGGCATGGCGAATCGCTGCATTCGGACTCCGACAAAAGCGAAAGGCTACTCAAGTCATCGCTTCCCAGAGAAGAAAGAAGATCCTTCAGACGGTCCTGCGAGTCTGGCGAGTCGCCGCAGTGCAGAGGGAGCTCTACTGCTCAAATAAGTCGAAGGCGGTCGCATTCCACCGGGAGTATTTGCTGCTATGGGCATTTTTTGGGTGGCAACACGCGTCTCTGGCTAGCCAAGTGCTAAAAGAGAAGACGCGGCGGGCAGCTAGGGCGGTCGTCAAACGCCGGCTTCAACAGGCCGTGCAGGTGTGGCGAAAGGCACTCGACAAGAAGCATGCGCAGCAACTACTGGCTGGGCGGGCAGTCCATTTCTATCGCCAACGACGACGGAGTATGGCGGTTGACGTGTGGCGATCGTTTGCCGATA
The DNA here is from genome assembly GCA_023337875.1 of Pythium apleroticum. Taxonomy (NCBI): domain Eukaryota; phylum Oomycota; class Peronosporomycetes; order Pythiales; family Pythiaceae; genus Pythium; species Pythium apleroticum. Next base: position 3,437 of record JAADXN010000921.1, on the reverse strand, counting down.
TGCGTGCTGGGAGCCGCCGCAAGCACCAAATTGCTGACGACTTTGCGAATGCAAAGATCATACGACGGTGTCTGCGTTCGTGGATCCAGTTTACGTCAGGAACGCGGGCTTTTAAGATCAAACTTCGCGCAGTCTTTCAGACTGGTGACGAGGACATCCAGCGAAAGGCATTTCGACGGTGGCGCCGGTACAAACGCAGTTCAACATTGCGTCTGCGAGCCGATGCTTGGCAGACCCGCACTCGATTAGCTTCTGTCTGGCGGCATTGGCGAGCTCAAGTCGAATTTTCCCAGAAGATGAAGGCCAACGTCCTGGTGACCAGTCGTCTGTTGCAAAATAATTCGCTGCGGACGACGTTCGTTCAGTGGACGCAGTTTGTTGCAAGGCGGCATCGTCACTTGGACACGTTGAAACGAGGTGAGGCGTTCTACACAAGGCGATGCCTTCAGCTTGCGATCCAGCGGCTCCACGTACAAGTTCGCCATGCTCGCGCAGTGGAATTATCGGAGACTTTCCATGCCAAGCACGCGCTCCGTCAGTCGTGGGCTCAATGGCTCAGTGGTGTGAAGTATCAGCAACACTGGCGACAGCTCAAGGCGTTTGCCATCTCTACGTATCGACGCAATAGCTCGCGGAGAGTCTTCATTTCATGGAGAGGACTCGTCGAGGCGAAACAGCAAGTTCTCTATCTCAAAGCCGACAGCTTTTGCAACAATCTTGCACTCAGGCATGTCTGGAGAGCGTGGAAACGCGTCGTACAGTGTCGATTAGTTGTCCAGAAGGCGTTGAGGCGTCGAGAGCAGCGAGTGGCAGGTGGTGTTCTGATGCAGTGGAGAGAATTCACGCTTGAACAACAGCTCATTCGTCGTCACGTCAACGCTGCGGTTGCTCATCTGGACCGCGTCACGATGCAAAAGATCTGGGAGCGGTGGCTCGTGTTTCTCGAGCAGCGGCGAGAAGTGCATCGTGCGGAGGCAAGAGCTCAATCATTCTATTCCACTCGCGTGTTGCTGACACGAACATTTGATGCGTGGGCTCGGTTCGTCGAGATCCGCCACAAGAACCATGCACAGCGAATCGAGGCCGAAGTGTTCTTCGCGACAAGTACGACGCGGAAATGCTTCGGTCAACTGAAGGCTTACGCCGAGTATCGCCATCAACGAGCAGAAACGATAGCAATGCGAGACGAAGCCGTCGATGAATGCCGTCGGAGGAGAGCCATCGCCAAGTGGCACGCCAGAGCAGGTGTGTTGGGCAGGATGCGTGAATCTCTCAAGCAGGTAGCTTCGTTCTCCAAACAACGACGCCTTTCAGAAGCGATTGGCTCGCTCATGATCAACAAGGCGAATCGAAAGCAACGGCGCCAAGACCGCCAGCGAGCTGTCCAACTCTACCGTGGGCGCTTGATTAAGACAGCATTTGCTCGCTGGAGGGCGTTCCTCACGTGGCGACGTCGCAACAAGCACCTGCTTCGCCTGTTTCGCACGAACCAACTCGGCGATTATTTTGCACTGTGGCACAAGTATGTCAAGCGAAGCCAGTGCAAGCGACAGCTGCAAGCGAAGGCAACGTGCGGATACCGTCAGCTACTTCAGCGTAACGCGTTTGCACGCTGGCAAGCTCGTTGTGCTTACTGGCAGAACATGCGACGCGCTGTTCATTGGCATGCCAGTCGCCAGACTCGCGATGTCTTCGCCGTGTGGTCGCACCGTGTACGTGTTCTTCGAAAGATGCGTCTGATGTTCCGATTCCAGGAATCGTTTCGGAAGGAGACCCATTTTGCGGCTTGGAGGCGTCGTTGGTGGTACAAGAAGCAGCAGGTCGCGCGAGTCCGAGACGCATCCAAGTGGTTTGTGCGTCACCGTCTCACCAAATGTTTTGCTCTTTGGATTCGGTGGCTGGAGGGAAAGCGCCAGGAGAGGAACACGCTGCGTATGGCTGTGGGGTTCCAACGCCGCTTCTTCAGTCGAAAATACCTCACAGCGTGGCATGGAGTGATTCTTTGGCATCGACGCAAGCAAGAGCTGATGCGTGACGCTATCCGACACGATGTGCTGGCCAACTATCGCCGTGTGTGGAGCCATCTGCGAGCGTATCGATCCATCAAGAAGCGGCTGCGGAGCATCACGTCGGAAGTGTTTGAGACTCTGGAAATCCTTCGAGCTCAGCGAGCTGTGGACCAGTGGAAGCGAAGAATGAATCAGCGACGAGCGTACCAGCAACGGAAGGAGCTGGCAATGAAGTTGTGCGACAAGAGGAGACTGGAACGCTCTTGGAAGACGCTTCGACGATGGCTCGGCGTGTGCAAAGCAAAGGGTGCGTTGCGCAAGCGAGCAGATTCACACTATGGCAGTTCCGTGTGCCGCCGCCTGCTACTGGCTTGGAGTGACTATACTCGACGCATGCATCAGCTTCGTCACGGACTCGCGCGTTTCAAGACGCAGTACTTTCGAAGTGTTGCGGATGAATGCTTTTACGAGTGGAAGGCTGTTGTCCACCTGAAGTGCGAGTTACGAAGACTCAAGCATCGCGTGCAGCAGTCTCATGATCTTCGCGTGCTCCGGGCGTGGAGGCAACACACCAGACGCGCGCGAGACATGCAGCGAGTGGTGGCGCATTTACAACAACGCGCTCGTTCGATGTTGCTCCAGAAGTGCGTATCGCATTGGGAGGTCGTCGCTGCGGATCGGTGGATGTTCGCTAACATCGTGCGGATCCGTTTGCAACGGCGAGAAAGGCAGACGAAGCAAAAGGCGATGGAACGGTGGAAGACGCTGCTCACTCAGCGACTCGTACGAAAGCAGTGGCGCCGCCAAGCTCGTCAACGCAATTCGGAATTGTTGAGACGATTATTGCAACGATGGCGAGATTCTGCGTACGGCTGCTACGATGAGCATGGTTCGGACAGTGAGGCTGATCAAGTGAAACCACAGGTGTGAGCCATGAAAGTCGTTTACAGTGGGAAAAAAATCTTGGCTTGGATTGTCGGTAGAGTTTCCACTGTTATGCAGATGGCCGCCAAGATCACTCACAGCAAGTCAACAACAGCGTTATCGAGGTGCTGACCACGAATAGTAATGACCCACACACAGAAGAAGCGCAGGAGATGGGAGAAGGCGTGAAAAAAAAAATTCGCTCGCTTAGGGGAATGTAACACGACGGACAGCACTACATACTACGTAGTACGAGATGTGACGCTAGTTGCCTGGTCATGCACGATATCCTGGCCAGAAAGCTTGGAAAATGGTAGGTGGCTGGTGGCTGTCCTTGTGTCACGTGCTGTTCACCCACACAGGCAGCACTTTCGATCAGCTTGGGTAAGAGTGGTTGATTGGGAAGTGGCTGGTGGCTGCCTTCAGGTGAACAGCTCGAGAAAACGGCAAACGCGAGCGGGGCACGAAGAACGTCCCAGCGTCCGCGATATAGATCCGGGGTTG
>JAADXN010000920.1:0-13328 GCA_023337875.1 Pythium apleroticum | reverse complement strand
CCCCCCCCCCCCCCCCCCCTTGTCTCGGGGGCGGAACTGATGAAGTGAGTGTGGTTTGTCGAGGGCGTTGGCTTCCAGGACCGCGCAAGTGGATACTGACACGCTATTTGACCCCAAATTTACTCTCGTCTTGGCACAGTGATGAGCAATGCCATTGTTGACGACTAGTTTGCTGTTGGTAGAATCAGTTGAAGCTTCACTCGTACCCAGCTGTGAGGAAGTGTAGCTGAGTCAGAATGCCAAGCTTCACTTGAACCTATCATTGGGTCCAGTGGATCTGCGTGGTGTGACCATCGTACTGTCTGTCGTCTTCCCGATCGAGTGCAAGGAATGTAATTACCCAGAGAGCGAAGCATCGTCGCTAAGAATTACCGGTGGAGTCCATCGTACCAGAAAGCCGTCCATCGAGCGATCACCACGCGCTGCACAATCACTTGCCAATCAGCCAAAGGACAACAAGGGAAGGCAGCTAGCTACCCACCTTCACGCTCATTCACCAAGTCCGCAACCACCATGAACGTCATCAAGAGCGCTGCTGCAGTCGCTACAGCCGCGTTCGTTTGCACGGCTGGGGGAGTTGACGCCCGTCTCGGGTGTGAACGTGGCCTGGCGTTCGTCCAAGTATTCATCGGGCCCTACTTCACCGGACAGCACAACACCTACGCAGTCTCCTCAACGCCCAACCGTTGTTACTCTCGCGGTGAGTTTGCTGCGTGGGGGTCCTCCGTATCGTGGGAGGGTTTTTCTGGTGAGGTGTACATCGAAGGCCGGTCGTGGATGGTCTTGTACTCCCAACGATACTGCAAGGGCAAGTCCGTGGCCTGGCGCGCGGACGAAGGCAGCCCGCCCAACAGGCTCGAATCCGACGGCTTGAAGGATCAGGTCGCGTCGTTCATGGTGATTAATGGCAACGTTTTCGCTGAAAACGGCTACGCGGATGTGGACGTTAACTCGGCCAACTGTCCGATCACCAACACGCGACGATTCCTCGAGATGAGTGCGAACAGCAGCGACACGACAAGCATCCCGACACTCGCGATGGCGTCCGATTCGCAGTAAACCTAGTGCGAGTAAGATCACTTGTAGTAAGACAAGCAAGTAAATGATAGCAGCGAAGAAATGGCCACACGTTTTGACTGTCTCGTACGAACCGAACATCAACTGTGGGCCTCAGACCCAGGGACGGGACGAGAGTGGCGGCTGCGTGGATGGCCGGCGCGACGTCACAGAGGCTCGAGTCGCCGTTGAATTTCGCGACGAGAGTGGTGCCGAACGCGGAGCTGCCGACCCGCGCTGGGTGGTTGTCGCTGCTGTTGTTCGCTTTTGGGTGACGGATGTGCGTGCAGCCGTGGATGCCGTCACCTGCCGCGTCACGCCAAGCGTCCGCGATGCTGAGGCGACAGTGGCGGCGCGACTGGTGGACGTGGAGGTCGTCGCAGCTCTTGACGAACGCGTCTTGGACGTCGACTTCATGGATGCGTGCTCTCGCAGCGCCTGCTGCTGCTGCTCGCGATAGCGTTGCATGAGACCTGGCGACGGTGCCAAGCGAACATGCTCGACATCCGACTGGTGCTGCTGCTGGTCGGCGCGCTTGATATCGATGAACACGCGTGGGCGTCGCACAACAACCTCTTCTTCATCTTCGTCCGCATCATTCACGTCCTCGTTGCCGTCTCTGTCTTCTTCCTCTTCCGAGTCGTGAGCGAGATTTAGCCGCGGACCTTTCCCGTTAGTGTTGACACCGTTGGCACGATACTGTTGGTTCTCCTGTTGCCGTGGCTGCGAAACTGAGGTCGATGAGTTCGGGATCACGAGGTTGCCGCGCAGTCGGTGCTCGTTGATGAAGTTCTGGAGATCGGCTTCTCGGATGCACTGGCGAGCGCACAGCTCCTTCAGCTCCACGTACTTCAGCTGCGTCACGCGCAGCTCTTCTTCCTTCTGCCGCAGCTTCTGCGTCAGGAACGTGATGGTCGACGAGTCCTCTCCGTTTTCAGTGGCCGCCGTGCGGTTGTCAGCGATGAACGGCGGGAAGTCGACCCACAGCCGATCCATTAGCTCGATCACATCGGCGCGCTTGTCGCAACTCTCGAGCGCGTCGCGACTGTTGGCTTTCCACGTCTCGACTCGTGAATGGAACGCCGTCACGCGGTTCATCAGGTCTTCGAGTTGGGTCGCCAGTGCCGCCTCGCGCTGCCGCAGTCGCGCCAGACGGTCCTCGTCCTTGGCATTGGCCTGACGACTCTCGACAGGTCTCGGTCTCTGCTCTGACGCCCGAGCCGCCTCAATCTGCGCCTCCTCCAGTCGTGCGATGCGCTCGTCTTTTGCCCGCAGCTGCTCCGACAGCGTCTGGATCCTCGTGTCTCGCTCCAGAATCGCGTCTTCTCGTCCCGCGCAGTCCTTCAGCTCGCTCTCCATCGTCGCGACTTTCGACTCGTACATCTCCAGTTTGCGCTGCAGCGCCTGCGTCTTGCCCTGCTCTTCCAGAAGCTGCGTCATCTTCTGCAGCACGCGCTTCTTCTCCTTTTGAAGGTCGCTCTGCAGCGACCGCTCGTCCTCCGCCTTGGACGCCTTCAGCTCATCCTCCTGCGTCTGGACCTGTCGATGCTTCTGTCGCAGCTCGTGGTCCTCTTTGCGAGCGTACTTTCTCGTTGGCTTTGCCTCTTCAAAACGACTTGTCTCGATGGGTTCTGGACGGTACGATCGCGCGCGTGGAGCTGCTTCTGCCGATCCGTTCACATGGCTCTTCTGGTCGTATCCGTTGTACTGAGCACTGCTCTTGGCCGTGGCGTCGCGTTCCTCCCCACCGCTCTCCTCACTGCTCTGCTCGCGGCGGCTCTTGACTGTGCGTCTCGCTCTCGCGCCACGCCTCGTCTTCTCACTCTCCAACTCCTCGTCTTCGTCTCGCAGCATCGGTACGGATGACGGCGGCAGCTTCAGACCCGGCGGGCACTCGTCCCGCGGGCGGATCTCGCCCGTCGGCAGAAACACCAACTCCATGGGGCGGTCATGGAACGTGTTCTTAACCGCCCCATCCCGTGAGCCCTTGTACCTCGTCGTACTCACAGTCGTGTGCTGCGGCGCTGAGTGGCTCACGACGTCGGCGCCGTCCAGCAGCTTCTGCGCCATGCGCCGTCGCGACGTCGGCGACAGTGGCAATGCGTCGTCGACTGCCGCCTTTCTCACGCCATGGGCAGCCTTTCTCGCGCCATTGCCACCGTTTTCGGGTTCCTGCTGCAACTGGCGGCGCCGCTGGCGATGCAGATAGCTCTGCGACGCGCTAATGTGGCGTGGCGACTGCATCGGAAACTGAAGTCCTCGCAGACGCCGCGCTTCGTCCTCATGCTGGTCGTCTTCGGAGTCCTCAGAGTCCAATTCGTCGTCCGCTGACGCCGCACTGACGCGCTCGTCGTCGCTCTTGGACTCGTCTTCCTCCTCCAGGCCGCTGTGCTTCATAGCGCGTCGCTGAAGAGCCTGAGGCGCTGGTTTATGCTGTGAGTCATGCGCTAAACTGCGGTTCTTGCCGGCGCCATTTCTCCGCAACGCCTGCGAACTGGACGTGCTGAAGACCACGTCGTCGGAGCTCGTGAACACGCGCTCGTCATAGAGTCGGCTGAGCATTCTCGCAGCCTCCGGGTCGTCACGTAGCGCGCGTGCAAGTCGGTCGTTGGCGACGCTGATGCCGCTTCAGGGTTTCCGGCTGCCCGTGTTCCGCTTTTTTGAATAAACGAGCGAATCCATTCGTAGCGGATACGAACCTGTGTCTGTTCCTATCCGTGCCTCGTCCGTTAAGTTTGTTACGGTGGAAAGGATGTTTGAAATCTGTGACGTCACCGACGTGGCTGAGAGACAGACGCTTCCTTCGTGGGTCGCAATCACGCGCATTTGATTGGCCAGTGGCGCTCGTATTCTTTAATTTCCTCCAATCAAGGGCACTTCAACCCGATCGTCAAATGTTTGGCCCTGGCTCTTTTTCGTCCAATCTGACGGCTTTTCTCCCGCTTATCATCCAATCAAATCTCTCAATCCAGTATTACAGCCAATCACCGCTGTGTGCGGGGCCACGCCACGTCGCCGCGTCATCCACTGGCTGCCTGGGGTCTGAAACGGCTCCATTCGTGAGCAGCTCACAAGCGCAAACAGCACCTGAGACCGCCGCCCAAAGTTAACCACAGTATCTGCGGTTCACCCTGCGGCTCGCGTGCGTTGCAAGGCTCCCCCCATTGCACGCAGTTCCCTATCTGCGGCGACCAACGAACCCAGCGCCATGGCGACGACGGACTCCAAGCCGGTGCTGCTGCGCCGCAACTCGCGCGTGACCGTCGACTCGATGCTGCGCGACGCCTTCGCGCGCGTCGACACCAACGGCGACGGACAGGTGGACGCGCTGGACATCCAGAAGGGCCTGCGCGGCGCCGGCGTGCGCCTGTCGCCCGAGGAGATCGCCACGCTCATGCACAAGCTGGACCCGGACAACCGCGGCGCGATCTCGTTCGACGAGTTCCACGCGATCCACGAGGCGTTCATCACCAAGACCTTCAAGGACCTGGACACGGGCAAGAAGGGCTTCCTGGACGACGAGGCGCTGCAGCAGGGACTCGAGCGGCTCGGCGTCAAGGTCACGCTGGCCGAGGCGCACACCATGATCAAGGAGCTGAACCCGGCCGACACGCACCGCCTGCAGGAGAACGACTTCAAGTACCTCTACCTCGTGCTGCGCGCCAAGATGCACGAGTCCTCAGGCTTTGAGCACCTGCTCTGGGATCCGGACGTCCGCCACTTGTCCAAGCACTGGTGGAAGGCCAGTGTGGAGATCGGTGAGGGCGGTCTGCGTGCGCCGCTGCCGCAGTCCAAGGACGGCGCCAGCGGAGCCTCCAAGGTCACGCCGACCATCAAGTTCTTCGGCGGCGCGCTCTCGGGCGTGATCGAGGCGCTGATCCTCACGCCGCTGGACGTGACCAAGACGCGTCTGCAGCTGGACAAGACCGGCCAGTACCGCGGCTTCATCGACGCCGGCAAGCAGCTCTTCAAGGCGGAAGGCCCCAAGGGTCTCTACAAGGGCTTCACGCCCTGGACGATCCACGTCGTGACCAAGAACGGCACGCGATTCTACTTCAACGCCATCTACCGCAAGGCGCTGTCCGACAAGAACGGCCAAGTGAGCGGCAGCAACGAGTTCATCGCTGGTGCGCTGGCCGGCGCGACCGAGGCCGTGCTGATCGTGACGCCGTTCGAAGTCATCAAGACGCGTATGCAGGGCCAGAACGTGATCAAGGGCCAGGAGCTCAAGTACAAGGGCACGATCCACACGGCGCTGACTATCATGCGCAACGAAGGCCCGCTGTCGCTGTGGAAGGGCGTGGCGCCAACCATCGGTCGCCAGGGCCTCAACCAGGCCTGCAGCTTCTGGTCCAACAACTTCATCAAGAAGAAGGTCTGGAAGCTGGAGGAGGGCGAGGCGCTGCCGGCCTGGAAGAGCGGTCTCACCGGTATGCTCGGTGCGATCCCTGGCCCGTGCCTCAACTGTCCGTTGGACGTGGTCAAGACGCGTCTCATGGCCCAGGAGTCGGGCAAGGCCGCCGCCAAGTACAAGGGCACGCTCCACGCGCTGCGCACGATCCCCAAGGAGGAAGGCTTCGCGGCGCTGTACAAGGGCCTCATCCCGCGTCTCACGCGTCTCTGTCCGTCGTACGGCATCCAGTGGCTCGTCATGGACCAGGTCACCGAGTACTTCTCCAAGCAGGGCTAGATCTGCTAGACGATTTAAGAACGTACGCACACACTAGATACACCATTCATCCAACTCTTTCCATGAGCGATTTGATTCTATTGTGCGGTCGCTTCGTGCGCGTTGATGGCGTAAATGACGAGCTCGAGCGGCTTGTCGAGCGCCAGATCCTCGGTGCTCAGATGAGGGAAGCAGCTGCCGATTGGTCGTGCCGACGCCCCGGTATACTCGGCCTTCGGACGCCAAGACGACGCGACAGCCTCGACGTCGACGCTCGCAGGAGCCACTAACAATGCTGTCTTGTGAGATCGGGAGAGCGAACGGAGCTGCTCGTGCATGGCGGTTCCGCCAGCCAAGTCGACGACGTGGAAGTTGATGGCGCCATTCGAGTCTGCCAACGCGAACCGCGGAGGCATGTACGTCTTGTAAAACACGAGCGGGACTCCCTGCGGCGGCGGTTCCTGGAACTTGCAGCCTGCCACTGACAACGCAGGTAATGCTGAGGCTGTCGATGTTGCCTGACCGAGTGCCAATAGCAGCGGAAGCAGGCCGCCCTGGTGGAGCACGCCGAAGAAGACCACGAGTGCGACGTTGAACACGATCCACAGAAGCCGTCGCCACAGCGAGACGGAGGCAGAGACCAAGGCCTCACCGCCATAGAAGAGGTGCAGGGGGACGAGGAGTGGCAGCAAGAAGCGAGGCTCCTGGTGTGGAGCGAGTGAGATGGCAGCAAAAGGAACGAACACGCAACTCGCCTGCCAGACACGCGTCCAGCTCCACTGCCGGGCCGTCACTGCTGTCCATACGAAGCCCAAGTACAGGGGACCGAAGAGCATCGGCATGTTCACGAGCGCATGCGTGACGCGAGGGTGGACGCCGTGGAGCTCAAGGTTTTCGTGCTGCATGTTGTAGTGGAGGTTGTTCCACGGCGCGACAACGAGGCGGTCGAGTCGCACGGCAAAGTCTTCGAACGTCCCGAGAAAGTACCACGAATCGAGGGCGACGAAGCCGACACTCCAGACAGCAAACGCGACAAAGCCCTGGACGGCGATTGACATGACGCGAAGTAACCGTGGCAGCAAGTGCGCTGAGGAGGAGGAGGAGGACTTCTTGGTGAGCTGCTGACGGAGCAGGTCGTCTTGGCGACGCACGAGTTCAAGGCCGAGCGGGAAGAAGAAGATCGGGAAGGTGAACCGCGTGAAGAAGCCGAAGGCGAGTAGAGAGCCCAGGATGAGCGTTTGGATGTGGAGGAGGCCGAAGAACAGACGGCGGTGCTAAGCGCGGAATGGAACATGAGTCTTGGCATTCCAGCACTGCGTGAATCGGTCCAGAACGTACCGGGTTGAAGCAGAGGAGAGTTGCCAGGCACAGCGCCAGAACGATCGTCTCGAATGTGTTGGAAAAGGGCCGCGTCATGAAGAGCAGCGTGGGCCACGACGTCGCAAAGCCAAGCATGACTGCTATCGGGTCGCGTGCGCCGCCGAGGGCCTTGGTGCACTTGAACACGATCCAGTCTGCGCATCATAATCGCACAAGTCATGAGAAAGAAGAAGGCTACAGCAGAGCTCAAGGAAGGTGCTTACCGACTGCGAAGGAGGCGCCGCAGAGCACGAGGCGCGACACGAGCAGCAGCAAATGGCCAGAAAGGCGGACACCGAGAGCTTTGAGTAGCATGTATGGCAGGCCTGCGACTAGCGATCTGCAACCGCACCACCGCATCAGTACGGTACGACGTAGCGATTCAAGAGGAGAGGGAGAGAGAGAGCACGCACGGGAAGAGCACGGAGCGGTTGGGCGTCGGCAGTTGGAACTCCCACGGAATATGGAGCTTCTGCGCGGCGGCCTCGGGCAGCACGTGGCGCGCCATGACCTCCTGGCTCTGGAAGAACTCGTCCGGATGGATCATGGACAGTGAGCCGACTGCGGCGGCCACGCGCAGGGCCGCCAGCAGCGCGTACCAGCGCCATGGAGACGGCGGCGGCGGAGTCGATTCCGCCATTTTGATGTGTGCGGGTTGTGGCTTTTGGTCGACGGGGTCACTTGAAGTCGTACTGTTGTCCCTGCATTGAAAGGTTAGAAGCCTTTATAAATGCATAATTTCAAAGATTTAACCTTGACATCTGGTCGAGGTTTTATCATGAAATGCGAGACGTGTGCAGTTCAAACAGCGTCCGGGAAAGGGCGGGAAGTCCCGCCAACACAATCCTCCAACGGAGCGGGTCACCAACAACGTGAATCGCCAACAAAAACGCGGGACCGCCAACGGAAAAGAGCGCCAACACAATCCAACAAAATGGCGACGCCAACACCGACGATGACGCCCATGCGGCCGACGGAGACACGGCGGCGGAGGCGCACGCCCAGTATGAGCAGCAGCGACAGCGACCGGACGACGCCCCGAGGAGAGGCCCACTACAGAGACGTGCTCCTACTGCTCCAGAGCGAATTCTCGCGCGTCGTGGCGGCGCTGGAGACGCGCGCGACGTCACTCGAACAGCACAATGAGGTGCTTCAGAACGAGGTTTCAACGCTGCGGGAGGAGCTCACGGCGGCGAGATCGGCACAGCAACAGCTGCAGCATGAGGCGCACGAGCAGCAGCAAATGCTGCGTGAAGAGAGCGCGACGAGAGCCGCCTTGGCGGCTGATAGCGAGCGGAAATGGCGGGACGAGTGCGAGCGACTGCGCGTGCAGCTGCAGAACGCGCAGAAGCAGTGGGAACTGGAGCGCGAGACGAGGGAGTGCGAGCTGCAGCGCGTGGCCAAGCAGCTCCAGGAGGCGACTTTGCGACTGGCGGGCGAGCAGCAGACGAACGCGACCATGAGCCAGGAGCTGCAGCTGCTGCAATGCCGCGTGGACACGGCGGTGGCGACGTCGCGGTCGTTCGAGGCGCGGCTGCAGCAGCTCAAGCAGCTCAAGCGCGACGAGAAGGCAGACTACGAGGCCCACGTGGCGCACCTCAAGCGGCGGCTCGAGGACAAGCGGCAGCAGAACCAGTACTTGACAGAGGCGCTCATGGACAAGGAGAGCCGCAAGGCCGCGAGGGCCAAGGAGCCGCTGCTGCAGCTGAAGGACCCCGCCAAGAAGCCCAGCAGCCACCGCCGCGGGGCGCACGACCACGAGGAGCTGCAGTCCCACGCGCCGACGTCGCCCACGTCGTCGGCGTCACCGCTGCTGTCGCCCACGGCTTCTTCGCTGTTCACTGCGTCGCGCCAGGCAACCGCGGCATCCACTGCGACGGTCTCCCCAACCGCGTCTCAGCCGCGGGAGAGCGCCAAGACGAGTCGCACGCGAGGCAGCGATCGGCTGCAGCGGGAGCTGGACGGCCTGCGTCGCAAGATCAGCGCCTGCATGGCGACGGAGACGAACGCGGCGACGAGGTCGTAGGTGCGTGGAGTGGCCACAACATAATATAATCCCTATTATTTATCCTTCCAACTTCGAATTTCCATTTTCCTACGGCTGCTGGACGCGGCCGAACAGCGGCTTCGGCTTGCTGTCGGCCGAGCGCACGCGTGGCTTGGCGACGCTGCGAGGCTCAGCCCCAAAGCCCGAGCCGAAGCCGCCGCCCGGCCGTGCGTGGGACGACGGACTGTTGAGCACGCCGGCCATGTCGTCGTCCAGCGAAGGCGCCCGGCTGCGCAGGTGGCTGATGTGTGGATAAATAAGGCGGTGGGGCTGTGCGGGGGACGGGTGCGTTGCGTGGGCCAGCAGCGGAGGGGGCTGGTGCTGGTGAGGACTGAGCGTGGCCGACGCCGCTTCGTCCTTTTCGAAATACGACGTGAACGACAGCAGGCCGTCGTTCGCGTCGTCGTCGTCGTAGCCCAGGAAGTCGCTGAGCTCGCCCGAGCTCGCGACGTGAGACGAAGAAAACTGAGTCACAACAACCACAGCACCAGTCAGTCGATGAATAAATGAGACCACCGTCGTGATATGTGAGACCGTGGGGGCTGAACGTACCGATAGCGACCGCGTGACACGGCGGTGATTGGTGGGCTCGGTGGAGGCACTGCTAGCAACGCTGTCTTCGCCGCTGGACCGCTGCCGTCGCAAGAGGATTTGGGCGAGCGCCGAGTCGTCCTGGCTGCTGCGTGACGACCGCATTTTGCTGGAGAACCCGCCCTTTCGAGCGTGGGAGGCCATCGCGGCCTGCTTCACAGTGGGGCTTTGGATCTGGAACGCGTTGACGACACCGAGAGACACGGTGCGAAGCAAGGCAGGGGCCTTGGCGGGGATCACGAGCCCGCCATCTGGATCGTTATCGTTTTGGGAGCTGCCCGAGCCAGCGCGATCCTTGCCTCGCCCAACGGCTCCGTCTTGGTGGTGGCGGATGGGCGACATGGACGGCACGCCTGGGAACTGGTTCCGCATCCACTCCTCCTGCTCCTGCTTTAGCTTCTCTTCTTGCTTGAGCTTGGCATGGATGATGCTCGTAAACGACCTCTCCTGGTCGAGCACGCGACTCGCCATCGGAGACGCCGGCGCGGGGAAGTCCATGTGGACGCCACTGTACCGCCGCTGTTGGTTGTGGGGCTGTTTGTACGGAGAAGGCCCTACTCCAGTGCTACCAGGCATCGTCGTCCCACGCGAAAGCGCAGGCCGCGCGCTCCCGGCCGTCGGTGTCGACGTAGCTGCCGCCGCAGCCAGCGCTGCTCGTGGACCGCCAGCGGCAAGTTCTGCGTTTCGTCTGGCGATTTGGACTCGCAAGTCCATGGGCCGATGAGCTGCCGACTTAGCTGGCGGGCTGTCATACGTGTACAATGGAGAAGCCGGCGCTGCCATCCCTGGCAATGCTGTCGGCTTGGCAGGCTTGGAGGCACCGGCCGCCAACGCATGGTGCATTCGATGAGGGAACGACGTCTGTGGCACCGGTGACGAGGAATACTCCAGCGGTGGGGACGGAACGAGTGGCGTAAACTCAGCGTTGTTGTCGGCGTCGCGCTTCTGCGCCGACCGCCCGCCTTCTTCTCGTAATGTCGGGCTCCCAATCGTCTGTGGCTCGCCCTCTTTGAATTTGACTCGGTAGTACGAGCTCTGTGGACTGTGCACGGCAGCAGGCACGTGATGAGCCAACGACGGCCGCACGGGCGAGTCTTTCTGTGGTGGAGTCGTCGGCGCCGACGGCACGAGCGGCTTGTGCTGGGAACGAGCGAACGTCTGGCTCGTGGACATTGGCGGCGTGGCTAACGCCGGTGCCACGCCAAGCGTCACGGGCTTGCGAGTGTCCACGCTGATGGAGTGTCGCTTCTTCTTCAAATAGGCACTGGGCACGGGCGAGTTGATATGCTCTGGCGGTGGCTGGAACGCCGCGCGGCCCGTGTGGATGTTGGGCAGCGTTTGCCGTGCGAGGTGGTTGCCTAGCGTCTGAGCCAACGGCGCCGGAGGAGGCGACGCCAGCGTGTGAGTCCTCTGGTTGTTATTCAGATCCTCTTCGTGTGTTGGCATGCGCTGGCCGCCTTGGAACGCCAGCGTGATCTCCGTGTGGCCGAGGCTGAGCACGTCGCCGTCCCTCACGATAACCGCGTCCCGATGCACGTGCTGCTTCTGGTTGAGCAGCGTGCCCGACTCGCTGTGGTCCACGAACACCCACACGCCATGCTGCGGCGTGCACTCGAGCGTGCCGTGGTCTACAGAGACCTGTACGACAACCATAGAAAGAAACGAAACAGCGCCACGTCAGCTGCCACCGGATGCTTCCTCTCTCTCTCTGTCCTACCGGCCACGCACCAGTGGGTCCTGAAGACAGGCCTCGCGACCGACGGCGATGCCCATGGAAGCGGCGGCGCCGTCCTTGGAAGCCTGCATCATGAGCGGCCCGCTCACTATGGACGCGTGCGTGCGGCGGCTGCGCACATGCAGCACCACTGCTGCGTGGGCGCCCATGTGGCTGCTGGGCGCTGTGTCCGCTCGCATGGAGAGCTCCCGTCGCAGTGTGGCTGGAAGGATCTTCGCGGCTCCGTGGCTGTTCGCTGGCCGCGCGGATTTGAATGGGGCGCGTCCGCAGGCGCCACGGCGGCCGAGTTGCAGGAGACGTCGTCGGAAGGGCTGCTTGCGTGCCCTTTCTTCAATGGAATGGCCTTCTACGGTACGTCGGCTGCGGGACACGCATGGCCATTGTCGGAATCTTTCCACGAAGAGCGCACCTACTTGCGGAGATAGTCTTGGATCCATGTCTACTTCTGTGATTATGGCATAGTTAGAAATGGGTTCGGAATCGCGGGAACAGTGGGACTTCAAAAAGCGCTTTTCTCAGATGTACTGCTTTACGCGCATTGAGGCCACCCGCCAATGGTGCCGCTCCATCAACGAAGAGCTCCGATCATCAATCATCAAGCACGCGGAAGCGAACAGATCGATTGATTGATTGACGGAGTGCCATGCAGCGAGCGATGATTGCACGTGCGCGCCAGGCGCTGGCACGCAATGCCACGCGCACGCCAGTGCTCACTCCTGGCAGTATGGTCGCACGCGTGGCAGCGCAGCACCTGCAGGCCACGCGCAGCTTCCAGTCGACGGGCGTGACGATGCTCCGCAAGCGCAGCCACGGCGGCCGCACGGCGGCGCCTCGAGCGCCAGTCGACACCAGCGACAGTGACAGTGACAGCGACGATGACGGTGACAGCAGTGACAGCGACTTTGACAGCGACGATGAAGAGCAGGACGAGCTGGAGGAAGACGAGGACGAGCTGCCGGAGGGAGAGGCGGAGGCCGATCCGGAGGCTGCGGCGCTGGCGGCGCAGTACATCGGCGTCAAGTACTCGCCTGCGAAGGTCAAGAAGTACAGCGCCGAGTTGGAGCTCGACGACCTGGTGATCAGCGGCGGCGACTTCTGGACGGCGCTGGACGCTGCCAAGGGCTACGATGAGCTCGTGGACATGTACTGCGACCTGGACACGCCGCGCAACTTCCCTGCCGGCTCGCAGGACGCCGAGGTCGCGGCCGGTGCGGTGTCGAGCACCGCTGCGGCGGCGTCGTCGGAGGCGGCCGAGTGGGCCATCCCAGAGACGGGCAAGCGCAACGCCGACATCATCCCGCCGATCCCAGGCCAGTACCTGGAGCTGGACGAGGTGCTGGAGGCACTGGCGCGTGAGAAGGCGATCGACGTGTATACCGTCAACCTGGCGGGCAAGTCGTCGCTGGCGGACTACATGATCTTCACGACGGGCCGCTCGCAGGCGCACATGCGCCGCATGGCCGACATGATGATCGCGTCCATGAAGGCGCGCGAGCTCAAGGACGAGTTCGAGTACTCGGTGGAAGGCCGCGACTGCGACGACTGGATGATCGCCGACTGCAGCAACATCGTCGTGCACTTCATGCGCGAGGACACGCGCCGCATCCTGAACCTCGAGGACCACTGGGAGAACATGGTCAACGACAAGCACAAGGTGTACGGCGACATGAACGAGGAGGAGTACATGGACCGCTTCGGCACGAGCGAGCTCATGGAGTACATCGAGGACGACGACTTCATCCCGGGCGAGAGCCCCGAGGCCGAGAGCATCGCCAAGGGCGACGACGTCGACTGGAAGTAGGCGATGCATCCCCCATGAATAGAAGTTTGATCTCTCCGTTGTATTTGAATGGTTGAGGGGGGGGGGGGTG
>JAADXN010000919.1:0-13342 GCA_023337875.1 Pythium apleroticum | reverse complement strand
CCAGGAAACCGTTCCATGTGACAGGGTAGTCATTTAAGGTGACAGGGTTTCAGTTGCTAAATCGAGACCAACAGGTTTTCAGTTGAATTCACCCAGCACCAGGAAATTCAGTCTAAATGCACCAGCTTGTAAGTTATCCCCGTCGATGATCGTCATGATGATGAGGAGGAGGGTGGCTGCTCTGTTCTGTACACTGCTCAACACGCGATGATCGAGTGTCCAACATTACACGGACGGCTATTGCTGGCCGGACAACCTCAGCACACCAAGAAGTTGCGGAAGCTGATGTTCGTATGGATTGACTTTGAGTGGCTATTCTATCTAGCGGAGTTTCTCATTGTGGCTGATTTAGCAGCAGAGCGGGATCGGAATGCAGCAGCAGAGCACGCCGCCTCGGTTCAGGATGCAGCACAGCAGCATGAACGCGACCGAGACGCCAATACCGATGTACAGGTAGTTGTAGTTCATGGTCGTGTCGCCCTCCGCCAGCGCCCGCTTCACGATGTCGATCGCCTGACGCAGGCGGCGGGTGCTCAGCGCGGAGCTCGCAACCTGGCGCAGCGCTTGCTTGTCGATCGTCACGCGTGTCGCTGGGCTGGCGCTGTTGATGGGCGCGATGGAGGCAACGCAGACGTCGAACGGGAGGGCTTGCAATGCGTCAAGGGCGACCGTACAGTCGCTGTTCTTGCGGATCGCATCGGCATTGTCAGGCGTGAAGACCCAGGCGGCATTAGCCGAGATGCCGGCTCTGCAGTCGCTGTACTGTGAGCTGGCGAGTACGTCGTCGACTTGGCTTGGGCAAGGCGAGGAAGCGGCCGCTGGAGTGGCGAGGACGAGTGCGAAGCAGGCCACACAGGCGAGGAGCACGGTGCGGATGAGGTTGGTCATTTTAGTATTGGAAGGGAAGTTGGGGAATGAGCTCCTTCAGCCGACGGCCGGCATCCATCATTTTCAGGCGAGACAGCAGTTCGCTGTCTCACGCCCGTGAACCCCACGGAGAAACGAGCCGCCGATCCACGTCGCTGGCTTCATTTCGTGGCTGTTCGCCTCATGATCAGCGTCAGCGGCGACACTGCACCGCCTGTGCGCAATGTGTTGGACTCGGCAGTCGCGCACGGCTGCCTTTCTGTCACAGATATCCAAAAAAAGGTGATATCATTCAAATAGTGTCAAAAGCAGGTTGATAGGAAGTGACATGTGTATGAAAATGGATTGGAGTGGCAATTCAAGGTGAGACCGTCCCAAATTTAGTCGTCTGTGACATGTGAACAGACCCTTTCGATAGATGGCTTCAGCTGTGTGGGAACCAGATATAGAAAGGCACCCCAGCCCATTAGGAGGCAACTGCCGCTGGAAGGCTTCAGCGACCGTGAGCAAGCGTCGACTGAGTGGATGTTCGTGAACCTCTGGGACGCCGCTTCGTCGTTTCCATGGGTCTCCGCCGCACCAGCTACACCGTCGGCCATGTGGAAGCTCATCGTGAGCCCCGCACTCCCTTCGCGTGGCTCCACCGGCTCCACCAGCTCAAGATCGAGCACCAGTTCCTGGGACGTTACTCGGTCGACAAGCTCCATGCGTTCCACCAGTACCAGGCCTCTGCGCGCTGGTGGCGCGTGGCTGCCGTGCTGTGCCTCACGCCCGTGCCGACGCTGCTCATGCTCATCGCCATGGACGCCGTGCCCATGAATGACCCTCGCGCCGGCGCCAGCCACAATGCCGTGTGCTTCGTGCGATCCGTGGTCTCCCACGGCGTCATGACGGCAGTGTGCATGCTGCCCATGCGGCAAGCGCTTCGACTGGACGAGAGCGGCCAGTATTCTCTCTATAGAGTCGCACTTATCGGCTTGCTGACCTGCATCGGGCTCGAGTCGGTGTGGATCCCAACGGCGTTTCTGTGGCGGTTCCCCGTGCCCTTCCGCGAGATGCTGGGCGTGCCAGTTTGGGGTACGCTCGTGCTTCTCATCCACCGCTTGCTCACGCCTCGCGTGTTTTCTCGACGCCCACGGCGAACGAAGCTGTATCTCGTCGTGGTCTCCGCTCAGATCACCCTTTTCTACGGGTTTCTCGCCCTCTCCATGGCGTTTGCGCACGTTCCAACACACTTCCAAGTGCTGATGATGCTGTGCTTTCCTCTCGTGAAAATCGCAATCAAGCGGTTCATCTGGCACTACGCCCGCCAGCTCGACGACATTTCGACCGACGTGACGGTGTGTATGGTCGAGATCTCCGGGTCATTATACCAGACCGTGTGTCTCCAGTTCGCGACGTCCACGGTCATCGGCCTCGTGATCATGGTCACTGACTTCGCGCAGGCGATGCTCGATGTCCACACATACCTGGGGACCGAGTATATCGTCGACGGTCGCTCGACGCTTTCCACGGCGTTTGCGATTCTCGAAAGCTCTGTGTTCCCAGGCGCCGACGAGCGGCCTTCGAACGCCAACTATTCGTCGACCACATCCGTCCCGTCGCAGCATTCGGCGTCCGGACGCCATAGTGGTAGCGGCTCTCCGAACGGCCCGGCGATCAAGCGGCGGAGACGCCGACCGCAGGCGGGCTCAGTGTTCGTGCCGCCGAAGCTCGTGAAGACCCACACCTCGAGGCGGCTGCTAGACTTGCGTCGCTTCAATTTTGACTCGTTGGACGGCCCAGGCGCGAAAGTGGATGCCATCGAGCGGAGACCTCCTGAGATCGACGTCGACGATGATGAACGCACGCAAGCGGTGGTTGAGAACACGTTGGCCAATGGGCCGGAAGAGAACGTCGACATCAAGTCTACGACCTACGACGTGGACATGCAGTTTGAGGACTCAAATGGCTCGGGAAATTCTCAGTCGACGGGGTCTCAGCCGGCAGTGAGACCTCCTGCAGGCATTGTGCGATCGTCGTCAGCCGGCACGTCACGTGTTGTCACGCACACAGACTACACGAAGCTCGTGAACACCATGCAGAAGCGTATGTCGGCCCCCAGCTCAGCTTTCGTGACGCCCAACATGAACGTCGTACTCAAATCCACGTCCAGCTCCGCCCAGGCCAGCGGCTCCACCGTGAGACTCCAGAGTCTCTCGCAGCTGATACGAAGACCCAGTGCCACGAACTCGAGTTCGTCTGCCGCTTCTGCTCCGTCAACGACAAAGTCGTCACTTCACGTGCCCTTCCGTCGACTGAGTACCTCTCAGGCCAAGGTCCAGCCAGCCATTCAAGCCACCCCTGCGGCTGCGACGGTGACGCCCAGTCCACCCAAGCCAGAGGAGACCTTGCCCCCGCCGACAGCCAGACACTCACTTGAACCGTCGCGGCACTCGACGCTGGCATCCGCGCACTTCCACCGGACAGCTTCGCACGATTCCCACCACTCGTCTCAGCCACCCACCCACATCAAAGATCGACGCCGTCGAGGGAGCAGCGGCGGTGAAGCCGGTGGCACCACTGGAGGCAGCGCCACGGCAGTCGTCATCGACAGCGTGCGGATCGTCCGCAAGGACCAGGCGCGGATCCTGGAGCAGACGCTGCAGCTGCTGTTCTCGTGCGAAGTGCTGCTCTTCGTCGAGTACATGGAAGTCGTGATGCCCGTGTTGTACTCGCTGTGTCTCGGCGCTGCGTCGCTGCTGCCCAACGCACGATACAACCTGCTGACCAGGCCACTGACCACTGCAGCCGTCATCTCAACGTTCGAAAGCTCGTTCATATACGCGTTTCTCGAACTGCTCTCACTGCTCGTGCTCCACTACGTCGTGCACCACAAGTACGGCATCTCGTCCTTCCACTTGCTGGCGTTTGTGCTGGAAACCTACGCGCTGACGCTGCAGGGCAAGCTCGTGGGCGCGTTCATCGTGATCTGGAACACGGCGACGCTCCACCAGGGCGTCGATTTCACCTTCCGCTTCGACTACAACGCGCTGATGGCAACCCACACTGGATAAACCACCTTCTAACCCCACAACAGACTGAGATTCCATTCAATCAACCGACTATTCTTGCCATCCTGAGTGAGGCCCCGCGCCAGTGTCAACTGTCTGAGCGTCTTGGCGGCATCGCACCAGTGAGGCAAGTTCGCGAGCAGTTGGTTGTGCGCGACGGCTATTCTTGGGCAACGTCAGCCTTGGCTGCCGATCAGGTCGCATGGCAACGCCCAGCTGCATCGGCCCCGACGCCTCTGGGAACGACCGCCGCAGCTGACAAGGTGGGAGCTGTTAGCATTGGCCCTGTTGAGTTTCCTCGTCGGCTCTCCGCCTGTGGGAGCAGTCGTCGGACGCGCTGCGCCGTCGCAGTCGATCATGTCGCTGAGATCGCCTCCGCCGAAGCGCGAACCGTGGCTCTCGCGGGTCGCGGATCTGTTGCTGTCGCCGCTGCATCGACTCCACGCCTGGAAGACCCAGTCCCAGTACCTCGGCCGCTACTCCGTCGAGAAGCTGTGCGCGTTCCATGAGTATCAGGAGACCACGAGTCTGTGGCGCGTCGCGTTGGTCATCTTCGCGACCCCGTTCCCAGTGTTCTTTGTGCTATTGCTGCTCGACGTCGTGCCAATGAACGATCCGCGTGCCGGGCCCGGCAAGAACGCCGTGGCGTTTGCACGGTCAGTGGCCGGCCACATCATCCTGCCATTCGCGATTCTGTTATCGACCAAGCAGGCGCTGCGGCTCAACGACCGCGAGTACTCGTACCGCAACCTCTTCCTCATCGGCGTCGGCGTCTCGTTCTCACTGGAAGGCCTCATGACGATCCCCGCGGCGTTTATCTGGCACTTCCCCGTGCCGTTCCGCGAAGTGACCTTCACGCCGTTCTTCATGCTCTTCGTGGGCGTTTTTAACTGGTACTTTGGCAAGGAAGAGCTCAAGCGCAAGTGGGCCAAGCTCAAGATCTACCTTCCCATGATCACCATGCAGTTCACGATGTACTACACCTTTTTGAGCCTGGCCGCCGCGTTCACGTACATCTCCGTGACCACGCAGGTCATCCTCGTACTGGGCTTTCCCGCTGTGAAGCTGCTCGTGAAGAAGGCGGTGTGGAGCAAAGCGAGACAACTCGATGACCTCACGACGGACGTCACGATCTGCTTCGTTGAGCTCACAGGCGCGCTGTACCAGACCGTGTGTCTGCAGTTTGCCAAGTCGCATGCGCTGCAGTACGTGATCCTGTTCTCGGACTTTTTCCAGGCGCTGTACGAAGTGCGGGCGTACGTCTTCCACGAGTACATCACGGACGGCGTCTCCACCGTCCACACAGCCGTGCAGATTGTGATCAGCGGTGTGTTCAACGGCGCGGACGAGCGACCGAAGCGAGCGAAAGAGAGCGGCAGCCTGCGGACGCTCGTGCCCAAGTTCCTCACCAACTCGGGCGGCGGCGGCTCGCTTTTCCTCAAGCCCAAGATGATCAAAACGGCCCAGAACAAGCGACTTCTCGACCTCAACCAGTACCGATACGACGTCGATCTGCCCGAGTTGGACTACGCGAACGGCGCCGCCACGCAGCGAGCGCTGACCACGGCACGAGACGCGGAGGGAGAAGCAGGCGTGCCGATGGACGACGACGACGGCGAGGATAATGACGGAGAAGAGGAGCCATCCACGGGGTCTGCGTCCGCAGAGGCCACGAGCCCGAACGATATGAACGAAGCTGAGAACGCGTCGAACGCCCCGGCGTCAGAAATGCCTGTGGATCACGAATACGAGAACTCGAAGCCGCCGACTGAGTCGAATGCTGAGAAGGAACGTGACGTCGACAGGTTGGCACCACCGGCTCCGAAGACACCGAGTGGCGCGACCACGGGCCGTCGCACATCCATCGAACTGTCGCCGCGGTCGATGGTTTCGCACTCGCCAAGCCAATACGATCGGCACAACAGCTTCGTTGGAAACGGGTCCAGCTACGGCGTGTCTCGTGCCGAGACGGGCTCTGCAGTTGTGTCCAGCTCTGCGTTGTCTCCTGCTCAAGAGGCTTCATCGGGCGAACGAAGTGGCAATGTACTACCGTCGATCACTCCGTTCATGGGTGTGGGGCAGCTGAAGCCTAATTTGCTGCCGCCACTCCGTCGCAGTTCCTCCGGCAACGAGGTGGGCACTGCGTCACGGCCGACGGGGAAGCGAGCTTCGGACACGGCGTTCTCAGTGTACGATCCACTGCCTCCTGAGATCCCAGAGGCAGCAGGTGTGGTGGTACCCATTGTCTCGCGGTCCAGCTCCATCATGGCCACGCTGATCATGACCACCCCGAACCAGCCAGCGCATCCTTCGACCGCAGCAGTGAAACGCGCGGCCCCGATCATACGACGCAAGTCCAAGCGCAACTCCGCGGTGCATCCAGGAGAGCTCGACATGACTGTGTTGGAAGCCGACGAACGCAACGCGGACAAGTCCCCATCACAGCCTTCCCGAGCGTCAGCCGAAAGCAACTCCAACAACGGAGGGCCCACCCACTTGCGACCGCCACTCGTGAAGAAGCCTGTGCAGTCCACCAACTCGGAATCGGCCTCAGCACGGAGCCAAAAAGTGAGCAACGGCACCAAGGACGAAGGCAACCAGCGCCGCATCACGCGCGTGATGATCGACGGCATCCAGTTGCCCCGCAAGGACCAGGCTCGGATCCTGGAGCAGACGCTGCAGTTGCTGTTCTCGTGCGAAGTGCTCATCTTCGTCGAGTATCTCGAAGTGCTCATGCCCTCGCTATACGGTAGGTTGCCTCCCACTGACGGTCTCACTTCTTCAAAGTCTCACTTCCTGACGGTCTCACTTGGTATTCAACTGCCATAGGTCTCATCGTTGGTGGACTGTGGCCTCTCCACAATGCGCGATACAACATGCTGTTCATCAGCATGACGCGACACGATATGCTCACAGCCGTCGCTGGATCCTTCGCATACGCGGCGCTCGAGTCGGTGTCTCTACTAGTGCTAGCGTACATCCTCAAGCGTCGGTACGGCATCTCGGCTCTGCATTTGCTGGCGTTTGTACTGGAAAAGTACTGGAGAGTGCTCCACGGCAAGATGGCAGGCGCACTGCTGGTGATTTGGCTCACGCTCACCGTCCACCAGGGTGTAGACTTCACGTTCACTTATGACTACGGCGTTATCCTCGAGCGCTTCGGTGCCTGGAGGTTAACTTCATAAGATGGTGGCCGATGAGAATGGCCGATGTTGAACAACCACGAGAGGCTGGATATGTGCTGTTATGTGAGTTTTCAGCTGCTTCGAAGTTTGAATTCGAGCCATGGATCCCCACACTGTGGAGGGCGCTATTTAGCAACTGATCTGGTGATGATGACAGTGGAGTCGATTAAGCGCAATAAATGTGCTCTAATAGCTAGAGAGGGGTATAGAATATTTTTGGTGTGGAGCAACGGATCTGGGATATGTCCGACAAGACTGCCACCAGCTTCCCAACGCCATTGGCTGCTCCTACCCGACAAGATGGCTGCTCCTTCCTGCGACTGGTATTGGTATTTGAGTCGGTTGCCTGCCACATACGTTTACAAACAAGACAATTTTGGTCTGTGCAGGCAATGCGCTACGTCCACCCTGCATTTTCCAGGATCTCCATTATCGTGACGACTCCCTGACCATCCACCTCCAGCTGTTCCACATTCGATCAGCTCTCCATCACTGCAAAAAGGCGAACAGATCCGCTCAGACGCACGGCCTCATCGTCTTCAATCCTGGGTGTGGCGTCTATTTCAAGGTATCGAGGCGACTTCGCTTCGACAGCCTCTGCCAGACGCATTAGCGCCTCGCGATCGTCTCTCGCTAGCGCTCAAATCGTCTGCAAGGGGTTACGACATGCTGGGCCGACTCTGGGAGCGACTCCCAAAGATCCCATGTCTCCACGCGGACCACCACTACCTGGGGCGGTACTCCATTGAGAAGCTCCACCTCTTCGACCAGTACCGACGTGCCGCGAGCCCGCTGCGCATCGCCGCCGTGCTTCTCTTCACGCCCATGCCGACTTTCCTGCTGCTCACGGCCATCGACCTCGCGCCGCTGAACTCGCCAAACGCCGGGCCAAGCCAGAACGCCGTCGCATTCGTTCGCTCAGCCGTCTCCCACGCCATCATGACGTTCTTCACGATGCTGCCCATGAAGCAGGCGCTCTCGCTGTCGGATCACGAGTACTCTCTTCGGAAAATCGCCCTCATCGCGTGCTGTACGTCGCTGACCATTGAGGCGCTTTGCATTCCTCTTGCGTTCGCGTGGCGGTTCCCCGTGCCGTTCCGAGAGATGATCGGCCTCCCGATCTTCCTCGCATCGGTCTGCGTGTACAACCTCGTGTTTGCAAACAGCACGATGCGACGGCTCTGGCGACAGCGCAAACTGCAGCTGTACGTGCCGATCGTCGGCGTCCAAATCAACTTGTTCTACCTCTTTCTCGCCATCTCCGTGGGCTTCGCCTACATGCCGCTGGCGCTCCAAACCGTGATGATCCTCCTCTTCCCCTTTGTGAAGGTCCTGCTGAAGCAGCTCGTGTGGAAGTACGCCAAAAGACTCGACGATATCTCAACCGACGTGACGATCTGCATGCTGGAAATCTCCGGGGCGCTGTACCAAACTGTGTGCATCCAGTTCGTCAACTCGCCAGTTCTCGACGTGCTCATCGCGCTGACGGATTTCGTCCAAGCGGCCCACGAAGTGCACACGTACGTTGGCATGGACTACCTGGGTGACGGCCGCCACACACTGGAAACCGCGCTTAAGATCGTCGAGAGCTCGCTGTTTGATCAGTCGGAGAGGCGCATGTCGCGGTGCTCAACATGTACGCAAACGCAGTCGGTGGCGGCAAAGACCGAGTACGGAGACGACGCCGACACGTCGGTCTTCGACGGCCAACGAAACAGTCTCGACTTGACTTCGTCGTTCTCTAGAAAGCCCACACTGCGCCGTACGCAGCGAAGCTCGGCGGAGTCGCTGTCGCTCGCGATGTTTGGCGAAGGCGACGAGGAGACGAAGCAAAGTGAGACCGAGGCCATTAAAGCCGCCCAACGGCGCGTGGAGATCCAGGGAAAGTCGGTCGTGATGCCCTCCAAGGCGTTCCGGGAACGCACGGCCAATGGAAAGCGCCGCCGTCGGCTGCTGGATCTGGATTTGATGCGAGTTGAGGTATCGGACGGACGCATGGCCTCGCGAGGACGCATTTCTCAGGATGATATGATGGAGACACAGGACGCACCAGCGGCCGAGTCCCCAACGGTGGCGAGTTCAATTGAGAGAGCCGATCAACCGGCCGCGATTGTGAGATCCCAGTCCGCCAAGAGCTTCTCGTCCTCGGCTTCTCTGGAACTCTCCCATCACGAAGGCAACAAAGAAGCTGGCGTGAAGTTGTCGGTGCAACAGCGGATCTCACGGTCCAATTCCAGTCGCAGCTCAGCTTCGGTAGCCCTCACGCCCGAATGGAGCGACCTCACGAGCGAGCCAAAGCTCCACGACAAGCCAAAGCCCGCCAAGCTGAAGAAACTCCCGTCGCGGTACTTGGTCGTACCCGTCGACCTGCTCGTTGGTGGAGCAACTCCCAGCAAGGCGGATCCACCGTCGGCGGCGTCTCTCCAGTCACGGCGCCCACAGCGACGTATCAGCATCGATGACATCCGTGTCACACGGCGGGACCAAGCGCGGATCTTGGAGCAGACACTGCAGCTGCTCTTTGCCAGCGAAGTGCTGCTGTTCGTCGAGTACATGGAGGTCGTGGTGCCCGTGTTGTACGCTCTCATCATCGGCTGTGAGTGGGCGACGCCCAACCGCAAGTACAACCTCGTGGTCATGAACATGAGCAGTGCTGCTGTGGCTGTGCAGCTGCAGACGTCCATGGCCTTCGCGCTGCTGGAGCTCGTGTCGATGCTGGCCATGTACTGGGTCATGCGGCGCAAGTACGGCGTGTCGGCCTTGTACCAGTTGGCGTTTGTGCTGGAGCGGTATTGGATGACGCTGCAGGGCAAGCTCGTGGGCTCGTTCATCGTCGTGCTCAACGCCGTGACGGTGCACCAGGGCACCGACTTTTCCTTTCTACAAGGATCGTAAAGTATTGATACGGTACGGGAATGTAGCCATATCAGCTTTGAAAGAAGTTGCAAAACATCCTGGCATCTGCCAGCCTCGTGTCCTGGGCGGGTCCGTCCGTTTGAACCAGAACACTGTCTGGTCGACTCTGGCAGAGCGTCAACCACAGTCAGTGGCTCAGTGAGAACTACAGTATTCAAAGACCCACCAATTGAGAGGTGCGGGTGCGTTTGACTGCAACAGTTCGTATCGCCACAATAGACACCGCCATCGCATCCGCCCAACCTGTGAAGCGTACAACAGCGTTCAACACCTTTAATCGGCACGTAAAACTAGACGGCATTCAATGCACCAGTTCATTCTTTCGCATTGGCCTCAGCGGTTTGCTCAACGTCAACAGAATCCGCGCGACCTCCGTGGCGCGCTCCGTCAGGAATAGGTCGGATTCGCAGTGCCGCTTGTCGGCGGATCAGCCTATCGCAGCACGTGAAGTGAGGAGGACCAAAATACTACTCGCAGAGTCGCTGCAATTCCGCGTCCGACCCAACCCCGTCGACGGGGGACCACGGCGCGTTCTCGACGACGTGTATCGCGCACGAGGCCGACGCGACGGGCCGCACGCATGCTTCCGTCGCGCCGGGCATGGCGACTGCCGACTCTCTCTCGCCTCCACGTCGACCACCACAACCTCGGCCGCTACTCGCTGGAGAAGCTGCGCCACTTCCAGGAGTACCAGCGCACCACCAGTCCGACTCGCGTGGCCGCTGTGCTCGTTCTCACCCCGCTGTTTACGCTGCTGCTGATCACAGCGATGGACGTCGTGCGGCTTAACGACCCTCGCGCCGGCCCCAGTCTCAACACGGTCGCGTTCGTGCGGTCGACTATCTCCCACGCAGTGATGACGTTCTTCACGCTACTACCACTCAAGCAGGCACTGACGCTGTCCCACCACGACTATTCGTTTCGAACGATCACGCTCATCGCGTGCTGCACGTCGCTGACCATCGAATCCGTGTGCATCACACTCGCGTTCACGTGGAAGTCCCCCGTGCCGTTTCGCGAAATGATCGGCCTTCCGATCTTTCTCGTCTCGATTTGTGTGTACAACTTCACCTTTGCAACTGGCACGATGCGAAGACTGTGGCGGCGCCGCAAACTGCAGGCGTACGTGCCTCTCGTGGGCGTCCAGATCGCGATCTTCTACACGCTGCTCGCACTCTCCGTGGGCTGTTCGTACCTCGCAGAGACGCCGCAGATCGTGATGACCGCGCTCTTCCCGCTCGTGCGCGTCCTGCTCAAGCATCTCGTCTGGAAGTACGTTCGCTTCCTGGACGACATCTCCACCGACGTCACCGTGTGTATGGTCGAGATCTCCGGCGCGCTGTACCAGACCGTCTCCATGCAGTTTGTCAAATCCGTGGAGCTCAACGTGCTCATTGTTGTGGTCGACTGCGCGATCGCGATCCACGACATCCACACGTTTGTGCGGATGGACTACCTCGGCCAGAGCCAACACACACTGGACACGGCACTGAAGATCGTGGACAGCTACCTCCAGGACGTGGCGAGCCGGCGCGTCACGCGATACGCTGTGCTCACGCAGTCTGGCGCCACCGAGTGCGCGACGGGCAGGGAGACGTCTGTGCCGGCAGGCAGACGACACAGCGGACAAATGGCCTCCGAGATGTCCCAGTGGCGACCGTCGCAGCAAGGAAGACGGCGAAGCTCCATGGAGACCATGCTGCCCATCGCTCACGAGCGAGCAGCCACCAATGCGACACAGACTGGCCCTCCGTTCGACGCTCTGGATCTGGAGACACAAGTGTCGGAAGGGCGCGACTCTGAGCACGACGGCAGTGCCATTTGCAAGCCGCCCATTCAAGCGAGCCCCCAGCAAAGCAGAGAAGCACCCATCGATCGTCCCAGGCGGTCGTCACTCGCCACGTTGGCTGCACTGCCATACGTCACGAAGCCCTCGCGGGTAGAGGTCAGCGACCAGAGTCGTCGACCAGTGGGTGCCGGTCTTCAGCTCAAGTCGGCGTACGTGAGACCGAAGTTGTTGCGGTCGCTGTCCGCCATCCTCTCGTCGGCTCGCATCTCCGTTCATCCTGATACGCACGAGTTCCACGATCTCAAGCCTGGCGATGGCACCTTGGACGCAGCAGCCGCCGCCCTCAACCACACGCCACGCGAGGGCTCGCTCCAGACTTCGCTTGAAGCCGTCTCGTCCTCGACAATTCTGCCGCCACGCCGCAACCGCCGTCGCGTTAGCACATCAACGACCATCAACGGCGTCTGCATCTCCCGCCAGGAGCAAGTGCTCATCCTGGAGAAGACACTGCGGCTTCTCTTCTCCAGCGAGCTGCTTATCTTCATCGAGTACATCGAGTTCGTCATCCCCATCCTCTACGCCATGACGCTCGGCTGCGAGTGGCTGCTGCCCAACGCGCCGTACAACCTCATCGTGAGGAACATGACCAGCACGAGCGTCATGATGCACATCAACAACTCGCTGCTGTACGCGCTGCTGGAGCTGCTGGCGATGGTAGTGATATACTGGGTCATGCGCAGGAAGTACGGCGTGCCTGCGCTGTACCAGTTGGCGTTTGTGCTGGAGCGGTACTGGATGACGCTGCAGGGCAAGCTCGTGGGCTCGTTCATCGTCGTGCTCAACGCCGTGACGGTGCACCAGGGCACCGACTTTTCATTCTTACAGGGACCGTAGAGAAGGAAAGCTGTTACTAGTATCGCCATGAGCAGTGAATGGCATGTATGTAGCCATCTCATTTCCAGTAGATGTTGAAGCAGTACAGTACGTAACCTCTTGGCGGGTGACGTTGAAGTTATCCTTCCAGCTGGGAGAGCCAGAGGTACCGTAACCAGCGTAACTGCTACTGGTTGTAACCCCAAGTGCAACCACCTGGTGAGCTGGCGTGCTGCACTCACTTCTTTGGAACCTTCCTCATTCGTGAATTTTCCTCAAAGCGTGAGAGATGAAATTGGGTGCGCGTGGGACCAGAGAGGAGGCAGCGAGGATGGCGCCTGCGCTGACTAGTTCAAAACGGTTAACGCCGTGAAAGGACGCTGGCTTCCTGTCGTGTGCCTCCATTCAGCAGCAGCAGCGGCCTGGGCATGAGCTTCTCGCCAGCTTAGTCCATACATCGTATCGAGTATTGTGCGTTTCACCAGGTTTGTCCAAATCGGACTCTAACTCTCAGAATAAGCAGTCCGATTTAAGTTAGGGTTAGGCTAACGATACGTATTAGGAAGACATTGGCCAGATTTATCCAGACGGTGACCATGTCAGATTTGGGAGTGCTGAGGTCAGTTTGTCAGTGAAAAGTTGGACATTCTGAGAGGTTT
>JAADXN010000918.1:0-13349 GCA_023337875.1 Pythium apleroticum | reverse complement strand
GCAGTGGCGTATCATTCGAGGAGGCTCTGGAGCAGCTTCTCGTTCTGGTGGACGGTGACGATGCCTTGGTGGCTTTCATGGCGCTGCAGTCGCTACGAGAGACGCTGCTGCTTGTACAAGACTACGATGTCGCTAGTCATTACATCAAGTGAGAGATTTGAGCTACCCGAGATGTGCTTTGTGGTTTGTCACTGAGCATGGGACTTGTGTGCAGATTCCTCCTGGAGCACAGACCGGATTGTGCCAGAGCAAGTCGATTCCAGCTACTTCGCCAGCTCCTCAAGCCACGAAAAGACGAGCCAGCCACAAATTCAGACGGAGAAGCGTCGGATTCAGACGAAAGTGCCATTGACTCTCCACACGAATGGTATCTCCGCGGTCTTCTCGCTGAATCCAGCAGTTTCGAGGTCCTCTTGAAGGCCACCTTCGATCAGACAAGCGCGAGCTACGACAGGACGCACGAAGCGCTCGGATGCCTGCAAGATATCGTGAAGCTGACTTTGTGTGAAGAAACATCCCTCCTCGATGGTTCTGCCGCGGGTATCACGCGGATCGTCTCCTGGGCTGTGATGCAAGGCAACGCGTGGGATTTCAGACGAGAAGAAGACCCGACACCGACCTTCCTCGCATGCAGCTTGATCGATCTTCTCGTGATCTCTCGGCCACTCTACCACGCCACAGATACGGAGTGGCTTCCGATGGCGATTCAGCTCCTCAAACCTTCCGGATCTCTATGTCTGCTAGCGTTTCAGCTGCTTCACGACGCCTCGATGGTCGCCGGCGGTTGCTGTGCAGACTCGTTCGTGTCATCCACGTGCCCGTTTCCTCTGCTGCAGAATTGGATCCACTTGTGCTGTGTCACGGCTATAGAAGGCCTCGAGAACATCGATCTGTTGGTCGAGTCGACACTCACAGATCGACACAAATGGACAAGCATCGTCACCACCATGCCTCCGCGTGCTCGCCTACTAGCTGTCCTATCCGAGCAAGACGATACAATGATCGACGTGCTGCTACTCTTCCTTCAGATTCACAGCGCCGTCCAAGAGCGATGGACTCCGTTGCCTGTGGAGCTGAGGCGCATCCTTGAAGAGCAGTGTGATCCGCATCTTCTGTTCGCTGATCTGCTCGGGATTTTCGGCGACGACCACCTCGTCATCCTCGATATGCTCACGTCTTCAGGTGCGTTCCAAGGGTGTTTATTGCGTCGAGCAAGACACAAGCGAAGCACTAATCTGTCACTGTTGTCATCCAGAAACGCGCATGCTGGAGTACGCATCCCATTACCTTCGACTCGCGACTGCCACTTGGTCTCAAGCACACGAAAAGTGGGATGCCATCGGCCGTACAGACTCCGTGATGGCTGTGTTGATCCGCCTGCGACTCGAGATGGAGCGCCTCCTAGATGCAGGCGTGTTCCCGTACAACCCAAAGCCACTTCTTCGCCGTCTAGAGATGCTCGAGGAGCTGTTTGAGAACCAGTAACTGCTTTGGGATTTTTCGATCCTCCAGCGGCGACAAAATCGCACGCTGGTAACAACGGCGAAGCGACGTAATTGCAGGAGCATAATCTTCGAGGTGTATGTGACAGCGTATTTTCATTTTCGTGATAAATTAGGATGGAGGATGGTTGTGTGGGTTGAGCCGGACCGTACCGTAGCGAGAGACGAAAA
Source organism: Pythium apleroticum (assembly GCA_023337875.1). NCBI lineage: Eukaryota > Oomycota > Peronosporomycetes > Pythiales > Pythiaceae > Pythium > Pythium apleroticum. The sequence continues at coordinate 11,676 of JAADXN010000918.1, read as the reverse complement.
GAAGTATGCAGTCGGATCATGAACGCGCGGGATTGCGGGGCCTCGTGGTTGGTAGATGTGGCTCCCAGATCGAACAGCTACTCCTTCATTTCTTCCTCGAGCGGGTCGATCGCGACTTGGATCCCTCTCGGCGCCCGTCTCAGCTTTGCTTGCAGTTGGTCTTCCACGTAGTGGAACTGGCGCACCATGGTTGGTAGGATGGGCTCTTCGTCAATTATCGACAAGAAAATCGTTAGTCAAGCTTGCAGTGATCATGGTATCAAACAGGGCCGTACCAAGTTCCTGTTTCTGCGTGCGCAAAATGGCCGAGTTGACCTCGTCTGCTACACGGCGGCGCTGGCTCTGCTCCAGCAAGAAGGCGAGCGGCGATTGCGACTGGTTCTCGAAAGCGAGCAGCGCCATCGAGTGCTCGATCTCCTGGAGGTAGTGAGGCTGCATTTTACAAGATTGCCACGATCAGTTGATGGAAATACTCCTCGATGAAATATAGAAAAAAAGCGTACGTCTTTCTCGCCGAACGGTGCGAGGTATTTGGTCGCGAAGCCGAGGGCCTCGATCACTTGGCCAGTCTTGATGAGCTCAATGAGCTCCTGCTTGGCTAGCAGGAACGCGATTGAGCTGTTGGTTTCCAGAAACTGGATCGTCCCCAGTCAGATCAGATCGTTATGGACATCAGACTTCAACAAGGCGACGGATACACACCTGATCATCAATGAGGAGCAGCTTCTCCCGTGCGCGCGCGATCTGGCCGCTCAGCAGCAACTCCTGGATGCTTGTGCGCACTTGGACGCTCTGCAGGTCGACGTGTGCTATACGTAGAAGACACAAGCCGTCAGTATTCAGGGGGGATTCCACCGAGCGCGCTCTCCCAACTTCAACCTACGCTTGGTGCCGGCATCGCGCCAAAACGCCTCCGCGACCTCGCGGTAGCCCTTGCCCACGAGGTAATCCATCACAAGTCGGTTCATCGACCTAATCGCCACCGAATACGCGCCATAGACGGTCAGATATCTTTGCCAACCACACACATCACCTCGCATTAGACCACTCACTCCTTCGAGACGCGCATGCGGCGCACGCCACCGCGATCGTTGGCGCTCGCGACGGAGCTGCTCGAGCGGCGGCTACTGTGCTTGCGGCTGTGGCGACTGCGGCTTCGTGCGGGTGCGGCGAGGTTCATATTGTCGTTCTGGCAGATCCCGGTTCTCGCGTGGTCACCCCGCGCAAATTTCTGTTCTCTTGCGAGTGCTGGCGGCGCTTGAAGGAAAAAGCGGTTCTACCCAGAAAAGAAATCTGAGCCGAAGAACCGGATTTTCGGAACAACCTCAAAAGCGCGGGGAGAATATTCTCCGCGCAAATCCACCGGCTCGATCCAGAACATCCCACAGAAAATCCATGTTTTCCTTGCGCCACCTTCGCACGACATTCTAAGGATGTGCGACCTTCGCGCGACCTCCGAAGAACACGAGAGTGTGTGTCGCATGATGGCGGCCGTGGGGATCAGTGTTGAAGAATCGAAGCAACGCGCGAGATGGCGATGCTTCTTGGAGGCGGCGTGCGCGGCGGCGGGGGCTCTGGCGGCGGAGGAGAGTTCACGATCTCCTTCGTGAACGGCCCCATCAAGTTCTCAAGCGCCGAGGGCGTGCTGTACGCGCGGCTGTTCCATATTGTGAGCGACGCTTCGCATGCGGAGGTTTGCGCTGAACACGGAACTTAGATGGCTCACTGTGACTGTTTAACGCAAAGGTGGACGCGGATTCCGATGGATTCGTTGGAGGCGCGGAGGGCGCAGCGTTTATCCGTCGCGCGAGGCTGCTGAATGATGCGAACCGCGAGGTACGGAGCCGAAGAGCGACGGGCCAATGGGTTATCCATTGGTAGACGGTGAGACTGATCGGGTGATTGGGGACAGATCTGGCGCCTGGCAAGCGGTGGCAAGTCGCAGGAGAAGCTGAACAAGGACTGCTGGTTCATCGCCATGAAGCTCGTGGCGCTCGTGCAGAACACGGGCAAATGCCAGATGCAGCCGCTGTACGCTGGCGAATCCATCCCGCTGGCCGACTTTAAGCTCGAATCCACACCCGACAACACGGTACCGAGCTGTTGAACCACTGCGTCTGACGAGTGCGAGCGAAAACTGATAGAGAAATTGTCTCTCGGCCGCTCTGTAGCTACCGGACGAGCTGTCGCCACCGGACTTTCGGCGTTCGTTCTCCGTGAGCGTGAGCACGCCGGTCGTTGTCGGTTCGGGGTACACGCGCTACACACAGTATGTCATCACGACGAAGGTACGCAGCCTGCGGCTATTTGGCTCCGAGCGTTGTGAGAATTCTGACTGGATGTTGGCGACGCAGACGAATATTCCCCAGTTTCCGTACCCGACGGCGCAAGTCAAGCGGCGGTTCAGTGACTTCCAGTGGCTTCACCAGCGGCTTCTCATGCAGTTCCGCGGCACGATCATTCCTCCGCTCCCGGAAAAGCGCTGGACGGGCAATCTGGATGCCACCTTTGTGGAAGAGCGACGACAAGCGCTTGAGCACTTCATCGTACGGTGCTGCCACTGTCACATCACGCAGGATACGTGGCGGACGAACTGACTGAATTGTGCACTTTGTGGCGGCCTTCCTAGAACGAAGTCGGTGCGCACACCAAGCTTTGCCAGACTCTCGAACTGCTCATCTTTCTGACAGCAAGCAACGAGGTGCGATCACCGTGTGGTGTCTTCGTAGTTTCATCGGATGCGTGCTCACTGTTCGTGCAGGGTCTCATTTCAGGCAAAGAGCTCCTCAAAGTACCGTCAATAGCCGCGGCATACGTCCCCACGACTTCGACGATGACATCTCTGTGGAGCTCGTTCAAAGACGGCGTGCTTCTGCCCTCGAACATCCAACCGGTTGAGATCCCGAACGATGACGACTACGTCAAGATCGGTGAACAGATCGACGAGTACGAGAAGCGGATCACCGAAGTCAAGCGCTGCTCCGACCTCGTCTACGCTGCGCAACGAAGCGAAGGTTACGAGATGTCACGCTTTGGGAGCTACCTATCAGCGTTGTCAGCTCACGAGAAGAAGGACGAGGAGATGCGGCATTTAGCAGAGGTGCGGTGTGACGGACAGCCATTGTCTTGGCTTGCGTGGGCTCATACTGTACCATTGGGATGTGTAGGTGACGGGTGATCTGTTCGAGAACGTGTCGAACCTCTATCAGGATCAGGTATGTGGCTGCTGGTTTGTTCGGAGCATTTAATAGTTGGTTAATGACAATCGTATTGTAGCTGGACAAGTTGCTGGCAATGTACGTCTCAGTCGTGCGCTACCAAGTTGGCAAAGTCGATGCTGTGAAGGTGAGCAGAGTCGATGATATCGCTACTTTTCCTTTTTGAAGCTGACGAACTTTACACTTCGAAGGTCGTGATGAACAATCGCGAGTCGGCCATTCAAGAAGTGCAACACGCCAACGCTAGTATGCAGCGGAACAAAGAAAGGTTCGCTGCCGCACGCGCGAGTAGTGGCGCTGCAGCGTCAGCGATGCGAGCAGAGCAGAAGATGGCTTCTGCGGAGGACCGCATGAACCACGCGAGAGAACAAGTGCAATTCATTGCATCGAGTCTGAAGGTTGAGTCGAGGCGTATGGACACGGGCAAGGCCACCGATCTGAAGAACGCGCTGCTTTCATTGGCGAATATCGAGCTCGAATACCACGCACAGGTACTTCTGTCTGTTTGCTGACAGGGTTGATCACTGTCGGAGCAGCTAACGCTGGATGTGTTTACAGTCTCGTCAAGCGTGGGAGAACTTGATCCCCGCTCTCGGAGTTGCCGAAATCGATGTCCAAGACAGTCAGCTGAAGGCGGAACGACGAGTGAGCTGCCGAAAGCCTGGTGAGAAGGATCAGGGCGTTGGCCAGATCATTGGCTTACTGTAACGCGAAGTTTATGTCAAAAAGGGCGATAACTTGCCCTAATTTTTCCCAATATCTGCTGTAGTTTGCTCACTCGTTTCACAGATCCATAGCTATATCCATCGAGTTCTGGCCGAATTCGTCGTCAAGGGCGATGCCGACGTCAAGCTCGCCCAAATCTCCAGTGCCGGAGTCCACTCCTGCTCCATTCGCGGCGGCATCGTCCGCCTCATTCGTCAGCTCTGGCTCAGGCAGCTGCGAGCCTTCGTCGCCGTCATCGTCGTCGTCGTACATATCCTCCTCCTCGTTCGCAGCGGCATCGTCCTGGTCGTCTTGCTCATCCGACGGTGCGTTGTCGGCTTCTTCTTCCTCCTCAGCTTGTTGGTCATCATCGTCCGCTCCATCGGTAGCGTCCGCAGCGTCACCCTTGTCATCCTCATCACCGGCATCGCCTGAGCCATTGGCGCCGATGTCAATGACGTCTCCGTCTTCAAACTTGAGTCCATCGAACAAGGACAGCTCGCCACTGAGGCTCAAGTTGATCAACGAGTCGTCTTCGTCGTTCTGAGCAGCAGAGCTCTCTGCTTGGTCCTGTTCACCGCCGTTGGTTGAAGAAGACTTTTCAGTCTTGATGGAGGCACTCTCGGCATCCTCGTTATCTGTGGCTGCCGCGGTGAGTTCGTCCTTGACGCTCTCGTCTTCTGGCTCGGTCGTCTGCACACAACAACGTTGTATATGAGCAATGCCAGGTCGCAGGAATCAGGGCACAGAATGCACCAACCTGAGGCTTCCATATCGCCTTCAATCGCGCTGTCGCGAGGACTTCGAGCGGGTTCTGGCCACTCGTAGGCACGATTTGTCGTCGGTAATACACTTCGAGCCGCTTGAGATTGGGAGCCGACTTGCCGTTCAACGTCACGCCCGCCACTAACAGCTTTCCTGAGCCGAGCTGCTCAGCTCGCTTCGCATGCGCACTGCCAGGAGTCTTCTTGGCCCACTTGACGAGAAGGCGGTGCACATCCGCGCTGATCGGACCACGACCACGGTAGACTGGATTCAGCAACCCCCTACGAACAGTTAAGAGAAAAGTCAACAAGTCTGAGAGAGAAACCAGCAAGTGCCAATGGGCGAAACTCACTTGGCGCATGCTGCAGTAGCCTTGTACCGATCGACGATATTTCCCGTTGGTTTGCACCAGCCTCCTTCCCGTAGTTGTTGGGTAAGCAAGTAGCGTTCGCAGATTTCAATTGTGCCTTTGTACTGCTCGGCAAGCTGCTTCCCGAACTGCTTCATGCACTGGAGAAACCGGCCCACGAGCTCAAAATCCGTCGCCAACATGGCTTGGTTGAGGTACTGTGGGTTGAAGATGATCTTCACCTCAGGTTCGAACAAGTCGGCGTCGAGCTCCAGGACGCCGAAATCGCTGGCGATGTCGATGATACCGAAAACTGAGCGTAGCCTACGAGGAAGCGATGCCGTCAGACCACGCTTCTGCAAGATGCCATTACCGTCATGAAAAAAAACCTGCACGTACTGGTCTCCGAAGGTTGCCCAGTCGTAGCCGTTGGGGTCGATTGGCTTGAGGCCCTTGTAGTGGCTTCGCAGCGAATGGGTGTGCATGAACGTATCCAGAAACGTCGCTCCGAAACTAACACCAACGCGATCTGCCAGCAATCATCTGATGAAAAGAGCTGAATCCATCTAGGCTCATAGGGGCTAGAACGTACCAGCGTAGTAGCACGCGAGGAGAGCGCTGTTGAATTTGGTGAAGATCGTCGGGAAGACGAGCTGTCGACGGCACTGCGCGCAGACCAGTGCCTGAAACGAACAATTCAATCGTCAAATATCTGATCAAGCTTCGCGCGGGCATCCAAACAGGTATCCTTACCTCTGGTTGATTTCGAAGAGTGCAGCCCGAGCACAGACTTGAGCAGCGCACATTCGGACCTTCGATCACCGGATGCCAGCCCATGTAGTCGGTGGCCTGAAAGTTCTTAGCCTTCACCACTTCGATCACTTTGTTCCGCCACGAGTGGGGAAAGTTGATGCGATCGAGACTATCATCAAAATGCAGACGTTGGGAGCTCGCTACCAGGTTCAAAGATGCGTGTTCAGACGTCTCCGTACCTGTTGAGCCCGATCACCACCGTGAAAATGTCACGGACGTTGAGCGACGCACTGGTGCCGAACTGTGATAGTTTTTCCCTCACCCAGCGCTGCATGTGCTGCTCCGCATTGCGCATCGCAAATGGCGCGATCGGGTACCCAGCGATTTGCGCGATTTCGTACAGGCGGAGCGACGTGAGGTGGCCGAACTTTTCGAAATCAGCATCCGAAGCTGTGTCCGCGTTGAGGGATAAGATGGCTCGGCGAACTGAAATACTGGTGGCTCCGCCGACGTGCAGGTTCTCTTTTGTGTCGCGATCTTGATGCGTGAGGAAGCAGCTTCCGCACGCCTTCGCACCTACAATATCGGATTCGCCCTCAGTGATTCATTGTTTCGAACAGCGCACAACTCATCGATCGTTTTGCGCACCCAGTGCCGTCGTGAAGATCTTGTCTTCTCCCAGGCAGCGCGGATGGACTGTCAGCCCGCAGCTGTAGCTGCAGAGGAAGAGATCCTCACCCTTCTCCTGGCATACCAGGCAGGATGGATCGTCACTCGGCTGCGGCCGCTTGGCCGGCACTGCAGCTACAGCCGGCTTGGCCTCCGTCTTTATGTAGACTTGATGCATCGGTTGCTGTTGCTGTTGCTGGGTCATGTTCGCCAGTCGGTTCTGCGTCATGGCCGCCATCATGATCGCGTGGGCTTGCATTTGAGCCGGTGTAGCCGACGCCTGTGCGTTCTGCTGCAGGCTCGTCATCGGGAGCTGCAAACCCATACCTGCAAGGTAGTACGAACATTAGACTTCATCCGAAGACTACGCGAAGAGTGGAACATCGTGTACCCTGGAGCTGCTGCTGCTGCGCTTGCCTCTGGAGCAGCAAGTGCCGCTGCATCTGAAATTGCTGCTGCTGCTGCTGTTGGTGTTGCTGAAGTTGATACTGGCGCGCTTGCTGCTGTATTTGTTGATGCTGTTGCTGCTGCTGTTGTTGTTGCTGCTGCTGAAGCATCACCACGTATGCCGGGGTCGCGTTCATGGCGTAACTCTGCTGCAGCGATTGGACGAACTGACCGGTTGACATGCCGCTTCCCAGCGTGGCTCTATTCACGGCGACTGCCGCCATGTTGGCCACGGCAGCGCTGGTGCCCACAGACTGCGCTGCTGGCTCCACTTTGATCCTCTTCGCCGGCGGGTCCGTCTCAGCCAACCCGCCCATTCCCGTCTGCGGGGCGAAGGCGGGCGGGCCGTTCACCCCGGAAACGACAGAACTGTTATTAATGTTACTAGAGCTACTCAGAAGCGCAGCGTTGGCATCCGGAAGTCCGGCGAAGCCGCCGGCAAAGCCCCCGCCATCAGGCATTCTGTTCGCCCCATTCATCTTTCCCCTTGGTTTTGTTTCGCCCAAGCTCGAACGGATGAGGGGCTACAAATCCCCTCAATAGTGGCCCTACTCAGTCGTTCCATATCGTACTTAGTAGAACTCGTAACCGGTTACGCTCAATAGTCCCACCGGCTGCTCTATTCGACGGCCCGCATTGATGGGCCGCCCGCAGATGCAATCCAACGTCGAAGGTGATTATCATGACGGCAACGATGATGGCTCGCGGCCTCAAGAGCTCCGCGCAGCGCTTTGTCCAGACGCCTAATGCGCTGGCTAGATGCGCCGCTTCTGGTAACGCGCGCGCGCTGTCTACTGTGGTCCAAGACGAAGTGAACAAGTTTAACAGTGTCTCCAAGTACGTGGAGCTCTTGGGATCGTGATAGGTGTGGTCGCTGATCTGTGACGGCTACTGGTGATCTGCAGGGACTGGTGGTCGCCAAAGAGCACGACCGGCGTCGGCCCGCTGCATCAGTTGAATCCCGTGCGCGTGAAGTACATCCGCTCGCACGTGATTGAGCATTTCGGTGCCACGAGCGACGACGACCCACTGCCGCTGCGTCCATATCGAGTGGCTGACGTGGGCTGCGGGGGCGGAATCCTGTCCGAGGCGCTTTGCCGAATCGGTGGCAACATGGTTTCTGTTGATCCTGGCACTGGCAACATCGAGGCAGCGAAGCGCCACGCTGCAACCAGCGACGTCACCCGCTCGATCGACTACCGCTGCTGCACCTCGGACGATCTCGTCGCTGCGGGCGAGCAGTTCGACGTTGTGTGCTCACTGGAAGTGATTGAGCACGTCTCTGATCCGCGCGCTTTCATTCAGTCCCTCACACCTCTCGTCAAGGTGCGTTTACTCCACCGCTATGCCGCAACCGCAAGCTGCTAAACGTCGGTGGTGTTCCCTGTAGCCTGGAGGACTTCTTTTTCTGTCGACGATCAACCGCACGCTGCTGTCGGGTGCCCTGGCTGTTGGAGTTGCTGAGTATCTGCTTGGCATCGTGCCACCAGGCACCCATGACTGGCGCAAGTTCCTTGAGCCCTCGGAGCTGACGCAGTACTTGCGAGAGGTACGAGTAGCACTCAGCCAATTAAGTGTGAAGCTAACTGTACTTATATTCCGATGCCACGTTCAGGAGGGACTGGAACTCAAGGATGTGTCCGGTATCGTTGGCAACCCGATCCTTCGCGATTGGCGCATTGATCCGAACTGCACGGCGATCAACTACATCATGTGTGCGACCAAGCCCGCCGCAGCGTCTTAAGGCGGTCAATATCGCATCAATTGGTGGCTTCTGTCAGTTCTCTTTCATGCATCAGCTTTCAGTAGCGAATTTTCGCAGGATGCAGCGACGTGATTCCAGTCGAAGAAAACGGTAATACGGTCATTTCAAGCTACAGTATGGGAATCATTGTACAGTATGTCGAACGCAAATCGTGGAGCAACATGCATGTATCTCAGCGGCTGAAGTTTCACTGCTGGCTGTATCGTAGAAAACGTTGGCAGGTAAGGACTCCTGGAGGTGTCTCGACTCCCTGGGACAGACAGTTCTACAGCTGCGCAGCTTCTCGCTTCGTGCGAGCACGAGTACTGCGCACTGAGTCCACCTTCGACTCCACGTTCCGCAAACGAGCTTCCAGCGCCTTGGTCTCGCGCTTGATCTCGGCTCGTCGCTGCGCCTCAGCAGCTCGGCGCATTTGCGTGGCGAGGCTGATTGGATACCGACGGGTACGCTTGCTGTTGTTGTTGGAGTCGACCACAGGCTTGGCGTTGACGTAGGTTGGAGTTGCGATGTGGATACTCGAGGCGGTGGTGTTTGACTTGGTGTTGGTGCCGGTCGTGGAGGCGTTGGTGGTGGTGGGAGAGGTGGAGCTCGAGCTGACGGTACAAGTGGAGCTGGAGCTGGAGGTACTGGAGGTGCTGGCGACGGAGGCCGCGTCGTCCTTCGTGTCGACACCGTCGTCCCTGACGTGTTCGCCCTCGTCCTCAGTGGCATACGAACCACGGACCAAGCGCTCGGTTCCGGCCTTCGCGTCCATCCAGTGACGCACCAGTCGCTGGATCGTGATGGCTGCGGCGTCATAGGAAGTGTTCATGACGACAGTCAGATCGCCCTCTTCGTCTTCGCCTTCCACTTCGAGCTGGGTGTGGTCGTGGTCGCAGACGGGGTGGTCAGCTTGGACGTTGACATCAGCTTCACTCGCGACAGGCAAATCGGAAGAGATGTGGTGGCCAGCCACACTCTCCTCTTCGCCCGCACGAGCAGCAGCGTCGTCGTCGTCGTCGCCGTCGCCATCGGAGTCGCCGCTGTCGCCGTCGCAGTCGACAGCCTCGTCTGCTTTAATGCTGGCGTGCTCGTTCTCGTCAATGTGCAGCGGCTCGTGGTTCACCGAGTCGCGCTTGTCCATCTCCTCTTCATCTTCGTCGTTGTTCTCGCCTTGGTCCACGTCTTCGTCTTCTGCTTCTGGGACAGGCTCCTCGTTCTGCGCCTCTTCATCTTTATCTTCGGCTTCGTATTCGGCTCCAACTTCAACTTCGACTTCGGCGTCGTCGTCGTCGTCGTCGTCGTCTTCCTCGTTCGTGTTCGCATCAGGCGCGTGCTCCATGACGGTGAGGCCCACCACAGGCTCGAAGCCATCGTCGTCGCTCACTCCGGCAGTGTCCTCCAGCTCGTCTTCACCACGCTCACGGACGGAGCCGTCGCGTTCTTGTTGGTCTTCGTCGAGGTCGTCATCTTCATCTTCATCATCCTCGTCGCCCTCTTCTTCATCGTCGTCGAAGCTGCCGCTGCGCGCGAGCATGCGCAGATCAAAGCGCACGAGGCGGGCCGCTCTCTCACCCTGGAGCTCGGCTTCGTCGACGTCGATGGTGGTCGAGTCTTCGCCGATGGATGGCAGGCTCGGCATGAACTTCTTCACGCAGCCGCGCGGGCGTCGAGCGTGCGAGCGGCGACCCATGCGGATGGTGGGGGTCGCAGACGTGGCTGGGACTTGGTCTGCCTGCACGGCCTGCTCTGGGTGGGCTGGCTGGGTCGAGGCGTCATTTCCCCACGCGTCGTCTCCGAAGAGAAAGGTGCTGATGAAAATGACGGCGTGGTCCGCCGCGTGCTCGACCAGCGAGCGTAGAGGCGATGCCGCCGCCGACGATGCAGACGACGCAGACGCCAACGCCAACGCAGACGGCAACGCGGACGCAGCACTCTTCACAGTGGCAGTCGCCGAGGCGGAGGTGGCTGGAGTGGCGCTGGTAGCGTCAGCGTCGGTGGCAGTCGCCATGGAGGCAGACGACGTGGCGATCACCGGAGAAGAGTGCGAGGTCGCTGCTGGTGCGATCACCGGGGCGGTCACCAGGGCGGCGGTCTTGGATGGCGTGGGCGTCGTAACTGGCTTGCAGCCGCGGAACGGCGTCATAGTGCGGAAGAAGATGGGGAACGCCATGTTGGTTGGTTGGTTGGTTGGTTGGTGGGTGGGTTTGAGTGGGTGGTACGGGCGATGGCAGTTGCCGTTGCTGGTAGTGTTGCTTTCGTGTGAAAATGCAAAATGCGGAGACCGAGTGCTATCTCCAAGGAGGATGCCTTGCAGCGGCAGGATGCTGGAAAGCGAGGCGAGGGCGTCAGCGTGAGACACGGAACGGGACTTGAGGAAGCCAGACAGCGATGGAGACAGCAGGAGGCAACGCGAGGCACAGGATGCCACGGTCGGTGGAGACATGGATACAAAAACGGAGTTGCCGTGGATTTGGATCGCGATCGCAGTGGAGCAGCAGGTGTTCAATCTCGCACGCAACCGACACCTGCTTGTCACTCGCCAGATGCAGTTGAGGTCGTGGCCACTTTGTCGCGCTGGACGTTGAAGTCATCTTGGATTGAGTATGCTGGTGGCGATCTTGCAGTCCCATGGAGCATTTCAATGGACTGCCGTCCTGGCTATGGATGGCATTGAAGTCGGCCAGATGTTAAAACTGTCTTCGTTTTCTGATGAAGGAGGGAACCCGGAAGCGCAGGGACTGTGCCCTGAGATATTGTCGGGTAGTAAAGATCATGCTTACAGTGAATGACAACGACCGAGGATCTGCTCGGTGCTCCTCCGTTGCATTCCAGTGAAGCGGTTTCTCCATTGTCAATCAGTCGATAAATTGACGACTGTTCATAAAAGCAAGCATATCCAGTTTCAACATCTGGCCGACTTCAATGCCATCCATAGCCAGGACGGCAGTCCATTGAAATGCTCCATGGGACTGCAAGATCGCCACCAGCATACTCAATCCAAGATGACTTCAACGTCCAGCGCG
>JAADXN010000917.1:0-13441 GCA_023337875.1 Pythium apleroticum | reverse complement strand
GACGTCTCGTTTTTTTTCGTATTTATTCGGACCACCTGCAAGCCACCATGTCGTCGTCACGCATCCCTCGTCGCCAGCCAAACCCAAATGAACCCACGAGCAGTCAATAAAGAGATAAAAGCGAGGACCGCACTCGCCTGCCTGCTACGTCCACCAGCCGTAGCCTTTCGTAGAAATACAAGCAGCCATTGTGTCTGTAACATCTTCATCCATCGTTTGCCACTGAGCTTGGGAACTTCACTCGTCACTGCGAAGTACTAGTAGTACGAAGTTCCACGGACAACGCGTCAACTCAGTGTGAAGACAGCACTACGCTGAGCCCAAGCCACCAAGAGCTCTGCTTCCGCAACATCCCCTGTTTTTGGTTTCGTTCGTCGTATTTGAAAGCATTATTTGAGCCGCCAGGACCTCTCTTTCTCTGTCTCGTTCTACTAACGTTAGTCGTCCGCGTCGTCGACGTCGTCGTCGCTGTCGTCGTCATCGTCGTCATCGTCGCTGTCCTTGTCGTCGTCGTCGTCCTTATCGTCATCGCTGTCCTTCTCCACATCGTCATCGTCATCATCGCTGCCCATATCGACATCGTCATCGTCGTCGTCGTCGCTAAGGTCGTCGTCACTGATGTGGCGACTGGCAGCAGCGTCGCTCGACGCCGTGAACAGCTCCTTCTTCGCACTCGAAGACGCCGACGAAGCCGCCTTGGTCGGCTTCTTGATGGGTTGGTCCTCATCCACGTCGTCGTCGTCATCGTCCACATCATCGTCACTGCCCGAGGCGCCGCTGTCATTCGTCGCAGCGGCCGACGCCTTCTTCGACTTGGACGAGGCCTTGCCCTTGGCTCCGCTGTCCGTGGTCTGCACCTTCATGCGGATCACCTCCAATCGCTCCTTGGCTCTCCGGTTCGAGAACCACGTCTTGATCTGACGCTTGGTCACGCCGAGCGGATTCACGAAGTTGTCGTCCGCGTGGTCGTCCTGGTTCAGGATCCGCTGGAGCTCTTCCAGACGCTCCACCGTCGGCCGTGGGTTCTTCTCGTACTCCTCGATGATCGTCGCGAGCTGCTTGACGTTGAAAATGCGGCCAGAGTGCTGCTTCCCCGCCGCCGCAGCGGCAGCAGCAGCACCAGCGGCACTTGCAGACGCCGCGGCCTCCTTCTTGGACACACGGGCTGGCGGTTTGGCCTCCGAGGTTGCGGCGTCCGTCTTCTTTTGTCGTTTACTGGCAGCCGCTGGCTTGTCGTCAGACGCCTTTCGCTTCGGCGTTGCAGCAGCCTTCTCCTTCGCGCTCTTACCGCTCTTCGAGCTTGTGCGTGCAGGAGCCGGCGTCGGTGCGTCGTCGTTGCTGTCGCTCTCGGTCTCACTCGCACTCGACGACGAGGACGCGGGGCCCGCCAGCTCAATCTCACGAAGATCCGCCTGGGAAAGAGCCTGAGGCGGTTGGTTCGTCGAGCGGCGCTTGTAGAACCAACTTCGGATCTGCTTGTAGTCGATTCGGTCCTGGCCTTCGCAGGCCGCGTCGCGAGCCGCAATATCGTTCAGCTTCTTGGACAGTTTCTCCAGGTTCTTCTTGCTGGGCGTGTCCTCCTTGTGGAAATGCCGCTCGAGCTTCATCAACTGGTCGCGAGAGAACTTGACACGGGCCTTGCGCGCGTCTGGTGATGCACCAGGAGAGTCCGGCGACGCGCCTGGCGTGCCTGGCAGCGACTCAGAATCCACACTGAGTAGCAGATTCGTCGAGTCCTTCTTGCCCTTCTTCTTGCTCTTCGCCTTGTCCTCGTCACCCAGCGGCAGACTACCGCCGCTCACGGACGCTTCATCGTCGTACAGAGTCGCATCGTCGCCCTTCTCGATGATGGTGTTGAACTCATCCAGCAGCTTGTTGGTCTGCTTCACCAGCTCCTTGTTGTCCTTGTGGGCCTTGAGCACGAGACCGAGCTGGCGATGCAGCTGCGACTCGACCAGTGTGTCGTGTGGGATGATCACGGACAGCAGCAGCTCGACCACATCAGTCAGCTCCTCAGCCGGCGCGTCTTCTTCCAGCAGTTTGAGCATCGTCATCTTCACGTGCGTGACTTCCTCCTTGCCCAGCGGCTTCGTCGGGCCAAGTCGTGCGTTCTTGTACGGAACATGGAGACGCTCGCGTGCTCGCTCGATCGCCGCCGTCTTGATCAGTTTGATCTCGTCTTCGGATTTGCCGGCATCGCGGGCGTCCTTCACAGCCTTGCGCACAGAAGCCACGTAGTCGATGCGGATACGCTTCTTCTGGTTGCTTGCCGACGACTTTTCGTCCTTGCTGGAGAACGACGCCAATCCGCCGCCAGTCTTCGACGCAGGCGACGCCTTCGTACTCTTGCTCATCGGCAGTGGGCGCTCGGAACTCTGCAGCAGCAGCGTATCCGCCTCATCGATCAACGGCACCGTCTTGCCGTTCTCCTTCAGCCGCGACACTCGCGCTTCCAGAACTTCCTTCGCCTCGTCAATGTATGCCGCCTTCATGCGCTTGACGTCCTCAGCGTCCATGTCCGCGGTCGAGATATCCTTCATCTTGAGACGCATGTAGTCGAGACGCTCCTTCGCACGGCGGTTATCAAACCAAATACGAATCTGCTTGACCGAGATGCCGTCCGGCTGCAGCTCCTTGTCGGCGTACTCGGGGCTGTTGATGATACGGTACATGGCTTGGATCTCACTCGCCTCTGGCCGCGACGACTTCTGGTACCATTCCTCCAGCTTCTGGATCTGCTTGGCCGAGTACAGTCGGCTCGCACCTGGCTTCGCCTCGCGCTTGGCAGCCGCACTCAAAGCCGCAGCGGTACGAGCAGCAGCCGCGCCGCTCGAGCTCTTACGGGCGGTCGTCGTCGTACTGGTGGTCGTGGCCTTGGGCTCTTCCTTCACTGGCGGCACCTTGATGTCGCGGATGAGATCGACTTCACTCTGGATGCCCATGACCTGGAGCTGCTCGAGCATGTTCTTGAGCGAGAAGAGCCCTTCGTGGAGTGACCGCAGGACGGCGTCTCGTGCCTCCACGTCGCGTGAGTGGCCCTGGCCGTTGTGGAGCCCTCCGGCGTTGTCCGACGAAGACGACATCATCGTCAACGCCGACAGCGGAGGCAGGGGGCCCGTGCCCGACGACGCCTCGTCGTGGTGGAGAAAACTGCGGCTCGTGGAAGCCGCCTTCGCCTTTGCGGACCCCAGCACGGTCTCGATCTCCGCCGACATCGACTGCGTCACGAAGAGCATCTCATCCGTCCGCTCAATGATCAGCGCGTTCACCTTACGGCCGCTGCGCATCGCGATATCTGTGACTCGCTTGAGCTCCTGGTCGAGCAGGTTCGCCCCCGAAACACCAGAGCCACCGAGACCGTCCCCTGGAAGCGACGACGACGGCGCGTACGCCACGCCTGAGCCATCACGGTGGCCCTTGGCCAACACAGAGCTCTTGAGCCCACGCGAGCTCTTCAGCTCTTTGGCGCTGAGCTTGGCGGTCGATCGGCTGTCATCGTACGCCGCTCCCTTCTTTTTCCGAGGCGTCGAGCCGTCGCCGCCTTTCTCGGGCGACGCCGGCTTGGCTGGCTCGCAGTCCGGACAGAACCACTGCTTGCCCATGGCCGTGATCAGCTTCGAGTACTTCTTGCGGTAGCAGCTCGAGTGGTACATGGTCTTGCAGGATGCGCACAGCATGGCGCGGCGGCCGTTGCGGCCTTCGTGGCACACCTCGCACTCCTTGCGCGCGCCCGTGCGCCGTCTCGCCGCGATGATCTCTTCCACGTTGAGCTTCGATCCAGACGACGCTGCTCCGCCCGTGGAAGCCGCTGGCTGGCTCGCCCCGCCTGAGGCCTTGTCGTCGTCCAGTGGCTGGCTGGCCTTGCTCTCCGTGGCCGAGTCCTCTGTGTCGTCCTCCTCGGCGGCGTCCTCTTCGTCGTCGTCCTCTGTGTCGTGGCGCGGCGTGGCCGTGCTGTCCAGGTCGTCGTCCGACGGCGCGTTCACCGACTCGTCGTCGTCTTTCTCCACCTGCACGTCGTCGTCGTCCACCTCCATGTCCTCCTCCATGTCGTCGTCGTCCTCCTCCTCGTGGTCGTGCTCCTCCTCCTCCTCCACGCTCACGGCCTCACTGTGGACCGAGCGCGCGTCCTCCTCGTCGTCCCCGTCGTCCTCCACGCTCGCCGTCTCCTCCTCCTCGTGCTCGTGCTCGTCGTCGTCGTCGTCGTCGTCGTCATCGGACGCCGAGTGCTGGTTGCTCTTGTACACCAGCAGCGCCTTCTTGCGCTCCATCTCCTGCCGCTTCTCGTCCTCCGCGTGCGTCTCCGCCATCGCCAACTGACTGCGTCGCTTCGCTGCGTCCACGGGCCGCGAGAAACGCTGGGGGAGGTCTTGCGGAACCCTCTGATGCTCCGATGCTGCCCACTCTTCGCCCAACAGATCAGCACCTGCATGGCGGCGGCATGCACATGTTGCGCGAAGGTTGCGCGAAGAAAGAATATACCGGTATTACGTCGGTAAACTAGCCCGCCATCATGTGGGACTGGGAGACGGACAGCCACCATCAAAATGGAACCACCGATCACGAGCAGCCCTCTCTCTGGTGATGGAGGCGTACAGGTTTATTCTGAGGGGGGAACACTACGTAGAGTAGGAATTGGAAGCCGCCTCGGAAAGCCCCGTAGAATCGGGCTTCGAGATTGTCCGCCTTTCTCGCAAACATGGCAGCATTCAAGTATCACACAAGTTTAATGGCAGGCTTCCAAACGAGCGGACTCGTGGCTCAGCAGCTCCTCTGGTCAATGCCTCTGAAGCTGTCTCATAATGTGTGTGTGTGTGTTTTTTTTTCTATTGCGGGTTTGCCACGACGGCTAGTTCGGGCAGTTGCATGAGGTCGGGGCTCACGAGTTCATCCACGCTCGTGGGCAGCGCGTAGTCGCTCACGAGCTTGGCGATGCGGTAGGAGGTCTCAACGTGGCTGATGGTCTGCTTGAGTGTCTTGCGGAGCTGGGCGTCCTCCACATCGTTGAGGTTTCTCAACAGACCGTGCAGCGTGCCGTATTTAGTGAGGAGCTCGACTGCCAGTTCGTCTGTCATTCCTTCCACGCGAGGAAGCTTCCCCCAGCCGATGCCACACAAGGAGAAGAAGTCCGGGAGCTGCCATGGAGCAACGCTGAAGCGGCTGCGGATGTGGCGTTCTCGCAGGTACCGGCGCTTGTTCATCTGGTAAATCTCGACACACTTGGTGCTTGCGTCTGTAGAGCACGCCGCGTCCGTGGCTTCAACCTTATCACCAGCAGCAGCTTTCTTTGAGCTCGGTTCTCCTCGTGCAAGCTGCAGGAAGTCGTTGTCGTTGGAGACAATCAACACGTCGTAATCGTCGCCATGCAGAGACTTGGCGTACGACGCGATCAGATCGTCGGCCTCGATGCCCACACACGGAATGCAGTTGACTTTCGCAGACTCCAACAAGCTTGTCACGGACTGCAGCTGCGTGCGCAGTGCCGACGGCGTCGGGCGGCGGTTGCTCTTGTACGTCGGATCGATCAGCTTGCGCGCAGTGGTCTGCTGCGGACGGTCGAAAAAGACGCAGATGTGCTGCGGCTTGTGCATGCCGTCGAGTCGCTTCAGCAGACCGAACATGCCCTGGATGGCCGCTGTCTGCTGCCCATCTCTGCCATCAACAAGGATTCGTTCGTGAGAAGGTGTAGCGCGAGAAAGCAAATAAAATCACTGCTCAAGACGTACCGATCCACCGCACTGAGCGGGTTGTAGAAGTGGTACAAAACGTTGTTGCCGTCCACGAGGATGGCCTTGCGCTGGCGCTTGAGCGGCGCCACGTACTTGGGCTCCTGCGGCGCCGCCTTCCGCACGAGCGCCGGCTTCACGGGCTTGGCGAACTTCCACGCCACCGGCCGCATTTCTATTCAAGTTGAGCTCTTCGTCTGATGTGGACCAAGCGAATTGGTTTTCCGCACCACGTCGCATACAAGTCAACTTCGGGTTTCGCATAGGTTACCCACCAAATCTGTCCAAGCTCAATTCATTTTTGAATTGGCTGCATTTTCATCCAATCAAGAGCTGGTGTCGACTGGTTGGGCTTGGATTGCCAACGTTCGGCGGAGCGCGACCTTGTGACAGGAGGTAGGCAGTGTGTGGGCGAGAATGGCGAGCATGATGATCATGCGAGTGGCGAACGCTAGCGCCGTGGCGGCGACCAAGCAGGCCCCCGTGGCGCGTGCGGTACGTGCAGCTGCATTGCGCGTGCTTTTGCGCGTCGATTCGTGGCTTTCGCGTTGGAATCGGCGTTCTCATTGCATGGATTTGTGTGTCGGCCTTTCTGGGTGTAGCTCTCGACGGCGGCGACGGCCACGGCTGGCAGCGACGACGACTACAGCTTCGTGAAGGCGCGTCGCGCGTACCGGGCAGAGGTGAAGGTGCTGCGTGCGCAGTTCATCGACGAAGTCGCGCGCCGCAAGGAGCAGCAAGCGCGTGATGCCGAGTACGTCGGCCTTTCTATCTCGTGGAAGCCGACCGCGTTCTGTTGGTCGCTAACGAGATGGATGCAATGCACTTGTACAGGGCGCAGCGCTTGAAGATCATGAAGGAGAAGGCCGCGCGTTTGGAGATCAAGCGCCAGCAGCAGGCCATCCGTGCCGCCGAAGTGGCCCGTGAGAAGGCGCTCCACGAGGAGAAGGTCCGACAATACTTCGAGGAGAAGGTGCTCGTGCGTGAGGCGCGCAACGCCGAGGTCGAGGCCCGTCGCCAGGCGCTCGTGGAGACGCTCAAGGACCAGAGCGAGAACTGGATCACGGCCGACAACTTCGAGGAGAAGCTCAAGGAGGACGTGTTCGTGTACACGTCGGACCACGCGGCCGCGCGTGCGGCGTTCGACCCGTCGGCGGCCAGCGGCAGCGCCATGTCTTGGTTAGAGAAGCTCCAGCGCATGAAGCCCGCGGGTTTCAAGGAGGCGGACGAGGCGGAGGAGACCGAGCCTTCGGTCGAGGAGCCAGAGAAGAAGGACCACTAGACAGTAAGCACGTGTAATGAGGAGACGATACGAACGACGGCTGCGTTGTGTTGTGTGTATTGTGTGTAGCTACAGCTTGCCTAGGAACGCCAGGGAGAAGAGGCCGCCCAGCACGACGACGTTGATCGCTGGCACGATCGGGTAGTCCGACTCGTGTGCGTTCATCATTGTCAGATACAGCGTCGCGAACACCAGCGCCAGGATCAGCGGCACCCACGGGAAGTGGGTCTCGGCCTGCTTGGCTCGCCGCTGCTGGGCCTGCGCGTCTTGGTGCTGCTGCCACTGCGCCTCGAGTTGCTTCTGCCAGTCGCGAAGCAGCATCTGCTGCTGCGTGTGCTGCTGCGTGAAGTCGTGGAGCTCCGTGAGCAAGTGCGGGAACTCGATCGCCAGCCGCTGCACGACTGAGCCCAACGGTGAAGAGTCCGAGTTGCCCGTGAGGACGTGGAGATGCGTCTGGATGAACTTGAGCGCGAGCTGCTTGAGGTGCTGAGCGTGGACCAAGTCCGCCACCACCAGCACATCCACGCAGTTGGCGGGTGAGAGGGCGATGTGGTGTTCGCACAGTCTCTTCATCCGCACGAGCCCGTACTTATCGGCGGCGATGAGGTCTTCCAGCAGTCTCTCCGTCACGTTCTCCTCATCCTCTTCACTGTCGGCGCCATCGATCCGCGTGGCTGCGTCCCTGGACTCCACGGTCGTGAGCTCGTCGTTGTAGATGAACCGCAGCACGCGGAGCATGCCCAAGTACGATTCCTCCACCACAATCTCGCGCTTGGGAGCTGGAGCCTGCGATTGCAACGGCTGCTGCTGATCTCCAAACGCCAGCAGCGCACGGAAGTATTCACTGCGCGCAATCAGCATGCAACTGTGCGCTGGAATCGACTGGTTCTCGGCCACGATGCTCAAGTCGGCCCACGTGGAGTCACCAAACGCAAACGCCAGGTCCTGGTTCAGCGCGTGGCCCTCCTTGTTCAGCTCCTCCTCGTCCTCTTCGTCCTCCTCCATGTCTGCCAGTAGAGTCCCCAGTGGCACGTACGACGCACTCATGATCCGCTCCCGACAGATACGAACCAGCCGCGGGATCTTGTACTGACGAGCGGCACGGAGCACGTCACGAATGAGATACGACAGCGGGTCGAGCGACTTGGTCAGGTTGTCTGTGTACAGGAACTCGACTAGGATCCGGGTAATGTCGACTCGAAGCTGAGGCAGCAGCACCTCCGTCAGCGGTCTCTGCGTGGAGCTCGCAGCGTCGCGGTCTTCATTCAGGATGAGCTCTCGAAGCACGGAGCTGCGACGCGCGAGCACGAGCTTGTGGGCGAACAACACGCGTCCACCACCCACAAGCAGCACGACGTCCGCTCCAGTTGCAGCTCTCAAGTTCCTCTGCTCAGGTTCTTGATTCTCTTGGCTTGTTGCGGCGGCCTCATTAGCTTCTAGCAATGCACTATGCAGTTGCTGGAGGTCGCGAGCCAGGAAGCTCCCTGACGTTAAAGCGATGATCTGGCTGCCGCCACAGAAGACCTGTTCAGAGATGGTGCCTTCCATCTCTGTCGACTTTACGAGCGTCGGTTGGCTCTGGAGGCCCTGCGATGGACTCCCCCACACGTACAGGTCTCCCTGCATCGACACAGCGGCAGCGTGGCGAGCCCCCGCGTCGACGCTTCGAATCGTGACGTCGCCGTGAGACAGAGACGGGATCGGACGAGGACGGAGCCACACGAAGCGAGGCAGAGCCAAGCCGCCAGCGTCTTTTGATTGACCCAGTTGTTGTTGCTGCTGTTGCTGGTGAAGCTGCTGCTGCTTCTGAAGAAGAATCTCCGCCACACTCGCACTTCGGTCTTCGTCCTCTCCACTGAATTGGCCAAGGACGGCTCCGCCACAGGCACCCCACGACCAGACAGCTCCTTGGACGTCCACGGCCATGCTCCAGTCTTGCCCTGCGGCCACGTCTCGCCACGAAGCTTTGGCTAGACCAGGCACAAGCACGGGTGTCATGGCCGATCTTCCGTCCCCCAGTCCGAGTTGTCCCTGGCGTCCTCGTCCCCACGTGAATACACGGCCGTCACGACTGAGACCGATACAGTGGGCGTCACCACATGAGATCTTGCGCCACTGGACTTGATCGGTTCCAATGCGCTTCGGGTACAACTGGAAACGCTGGAGCTGGCGATGGCTGCCGTGGAGACGCGACGACCTGTTGATGATTGGGACGGCACCGAGTCCGAGACGGCCGTCGCTCCACTTGCCCCACGCAAACGCACTGCCATCGGAGGCAATTGCCACACAAAATCCGCTGCCACACGCGATTGAGTCGACTGAACTGGCTGGAGTAGACACCGCAGCATCCCCATGGCTCGTTGGAGTCGACAGCGGCAGCTTGACGAGCTCTGGGAGGCTTTTGCTCTTGACTGATCCGAGCCCCAGCGCGATCCCCACGCCCCACGTGTACACAGCTCCGTCTCGAGTGACAGCAGCCGAGTGAAAGCCCGTGAGGTCGTCGCCACCACACGCCACGCTCTTCACGACGATCGACTTATCGAAGAAGAACTCGACGAGCTTGGGCTCAGCCACGAACGCTTCCGCTCGCCCGAAGGCGTCGCCGTGGCCAAGGCAGCCATCCATGGCGTGGCCGTAGGAAAACATGAGCCCCAAGTCGTTCAGCAGTAGCGTGTGGAATCGCCCACAGGCGGCCTGAATGATGCGGTTTCGAGGAAGTGGCTACGAAATGATCAGCTCGGTCAGTGTGAACCGACCACTTGCTGCGGTCATAGTCAACAAACCACGTACCGTGTTGATTGGGAGCTTCTGGAAGCCGCGGGTCGAGTCAAAAGACGTTGGAGTAGAGGACGCGGTGTCCGACTCGGAGCCCAGCGTCGCGTGGCCACCGTAGTGATACACCGTCAACAGCTCCGGGAGCACGGTCTCCTCCTCAGCTACTTCATAAGCCGAGTCACCAGTGTGCACTCGGTTCTTTACTGCATTCTCGCCCACTAGTGAAATGGTGAGGCTCGTCGTGACAGCCAAGCTATCGAACTGCAGTGACGTGTACGATTTCTTGGGCACGTAGACGCAGCTCGTCATTAGACAGCTCAGCGCTGGACCCAGCTGAGACTCTAACGTCGGATCCGCTGCACTCAACCCCTGGGCTCGCGCTACGCAGTCGACAGTCAGCACGATCTGCAGACCCCACTGCCGTCGCCAGGCGCGTTCCTCGGCTCGGATCCTGCAGATCCGGTTACCTCGACGCCACTCGACGCGGGTACTTGCATCCACTCGATCAGGAGGGTACACTTCTTGGATCGCGGGCAAGATGCAGTCGTCGGAGCTCAGCTGGCTCAGTAATTTACTGCCGACGGCACTCGATAGCTCCTTTGGGATGAAGGGGTCAACTCGCGCCAGACACTCGTACAACTTCAGCTGGAACTGCGACAGTGTGTGGACATCCAACGGCTCCCACGCCAGTTCTGCGCTGTCCACGAGTGAAGCCCTGCTTGTTGGAGCCACGAGCTCAAACTGAGATGCCGGCTCAGAGAACAGGAGCGTCACGTCCGCCACAAGGCCTTCAAACGTAGGTCCGTCGACCTCGATCGAAGCTGCTGCGTCACCTCGCAGTCCACACAGCGCATCATGGCGAAACACCTTGGTGGCCTCTGACTTTTCGCCTTCAAAGCTCTTCACGATCGCGTCGAAATACGCCTCCGCTGCCACATTCTGAGCATCCTTGAGCGTCGCTACGGGCTCCAGTCTCTGCGTCGCATCCGCTTGAGCTTCCTCTTCTTCTGGAAACTCATCGTCCGTTTCTTCCGCCTCACAGAGCTGCTGGAGAATGCCGTCCAGTTGCTTCGCCGACTGCTTCATCGTCTCCAGCATCGCCTGCACATCCGTATCCGTCAGCACCGACGCCGTATCAGCATCAGCAAATGTGTCTTGGTTTGTCGTCGAAGCGGAGCGGGTGGCTGCCGTCTTCTCCATCGCGTCCATGGCCGACGCCTCCGCTGCGCCACCGCTGACGCTAGTGATCGCAGGCGTCGTTGCCTTCGCGGTGCCAGTTCTTTCTTGTCAAGACAGAGAGAGGATATCAAGGGACAAGGATCGGCGGATCCAACGAAGCGTCGCATGCTGCACAGAACTTCTGTTATAATATGACGTAACTTGAGTCGGTTACTCCCTGCCATCCTCGCAGCTACAGTATGTTTCGGCTCGTACAATACCATGGGCGTCTCTGTAGAGGAACAACGCCGACGAGCGGCCTTCCCATCTACACAACCTGTTGTGGCTTGGTCGTCTGGGCGTCGTGGGGCTGGATCTCGTCCACTGGGTGCAGCGTCAACGAGCCCAAAACGAAAGCTTCGATCTCTTGCGGACTCGTCCCCGTCTTGGTCGGGTCGCCCGCGCCACTGATGACTCGGCGGCGCAAGAACGCAGAAGGGTACTGTTCATCGCTCAGCAGAACGCGAGCGATCGTGTGCGGCGCCGTGATCGACTCCAGCGGATCCTCCTGCTTCCCCCCGCGCAGCACAGGCCACAACACCACAGCCAGGACGGCCACGAGCAACGCAGCACATCCAGCCACCGTGAGCCACACGCTTTGGCTGGGGATAGACACCCACAGCTCATTGAGCTGGCGATTGCCATCGAAGCTCAGCGTGGTCTGGTTGCCACTCATCGGGATGACGTCTTTGACGACCGCGTCTTGAAGCAGAAAGAAGAGTCCGGCAGTGTACGCTGGCTGGAGCGTGTTCTCCATGTACATGTGGTTGTTCATGACGGCGTGCAAGCGGTCGGCGGCGTACGCGTTGCAGATATCGTAACTGACGAGCCGGCTCATATCCCAGGTGACAGTGCCAACGTTATGCGGCATCAGGACGTCCCCGACCACGACGTCGTAACGTGCCTTCGACGTCTCGTTTGAATACGTCGGAGTGGGATCGTTGACTTGGACGAGAGGGAGGTTGTGCTTGGTCGTCGCGAGGGGCAGCAGATTCACAGGCAGAGCGTCAGTGTTCACGACTAATCGCTGGTCCGTGCTCGCATCCGAGCTGCTTGGCGTCAACGGAAACTGGAGACCGAGACAGTTGAGCGAGGTGGCATCGTCGCCGCAGGAAGCGTGGAATGATACGGACAAGTCTTCGAGTTGCCACGAGAGCCGACCCACTGTGACAGAGTACACCTTGCGGAGATTGGTGACGCGAGCGAGACCTGGGTCGGCAGTCCCATTCGACGATTTGTTTTGCTCGAGCGCGTCGGCGATGAGCCGCTTACCGTAGCTCATGATCATCATCGAGGTATTTGACCGCTGAGCACACTCTGGCGCAGTGAAGTACGAGCTGTAGTCACCGTGGTTCACGGTGAAGGTCCCCAGCCGCGTGTACAGTTCCTCTGTGCCGTTGTTGTTAGCACACGATGCGAACGCTACTACCTGGGTAGGCAGCTCATAGTCCACTTCCGGGCTTCTGACGAGACACAGGCCTGGCTATGGACCGCAGTTGGCCATGGTATACTGGTCCTTCGCCTGCGCAAGCGACGTGTGGCGTATCTTGTTATCGGCGCCGAACGTCGTCGTGAGAAGCGTCGTGTTCACGTCAAACTCGTACGTCACCGAGTCGAATGCGAGGCGAGGCGAGAGGTCGACGTGGGAGAATGTCATGGTGATGTCCGATCGGGAGATGTTCAGTGGAGTCGGGAGTTCCTCAGTCTTGTTGGCGATCGCGCGAAGTAGCCAGTCGTGGTCTTCGGATTCGCTGGACGCTGCGTAGGTTGGCGGCAGATATCCGAGGATGCGGGCGACGGAGCCCCTGCTGTCGGGGTACGGATACGGATACTGCAGCCGCATATCGGTGGTATTCACCTGAGGAGTGAAGCCGCTACCTCCATTCACGGTGTGCATGACATGTCCCGGGTACCCGACGAACCCTGCATACAGGCGACTGTACAAGAACAGATTGGCCGCGAGCGATGCATTCATCGGGAGATCGCTGCCCTTGACGCCGCTGTTGGCTGTCTTGTTGGTTGGACTCAGCATCATCTGCATCGATTTCACGGGCAGTGCCTGTTCAAGAAGGCGATTCTGCCAGTCGCGACGAGTGAAGCCGTAGTCTCGCGTTGTGGGCGTTGGGGTTGTCGTGATGAGGTTGTCCGCACTGCCGTCCCAGTCACACGTTTGCGAACCTAGGATGGAGCGTGGGAGCACGAGTTCTCTCATGATCGTGTTGGCGGTAGAGTCCGATGGGGGTCCCAGCAGGATCAGTCCATGTGAATAGGTCACAACCACCTCACTAAAAGTAGTTTTTTTTTTTATTTATTTATTTATTTGCTGTTAACGCCGGTCGCGCTCGGGGCGGGCATGCCTCGGCCCCGCAAACCGGACACCCCACGGGGTTGCCCGGCGGCTGCGGCTTGGAACACAACGATACCACTAGCTCTATCAGCGAAT
>JAADXN010000916.1:0-13442 GCA_023337875.1 Pythium apleroticum | reverse complement strand
GTGGATGGGATCCTCCAGCGTTGTGTGGGTAAAGCCTCGTTGGACTCACTTTTCACCGCCGTAAACTCGTTGCCACAGGCGTAAAATAGTTTAGTAGGGCATTCGAATAGTGAACACAAGACAGTACCACTACGTACTGCCAGTACGGTACTGGGGAGTTTTTGAGATTTACTCATCTAAAGAGATATTTTATGAGACGGACGGTTGACAGCGGAGTTGACCGGATTTCACGATTTATTCCAAAAACGCTGAAAATTTCGACGCGTGGGTTGTGGACTCGCTGTCTTCTCGTCGGCGCTTGGACTTCTGTCTGGAGAGCCGCTCGTTTGAAAGTGCTTTGGCTCACTGATTTGAAAAATGCTGAGATTTCAAAAGCCACTTTTACTGCACCCACCATCCCACCATCGTCCCTTGGGCTCCGCAACGGTGGACGTGTGACCTGTTCTGGACGCCTCTCGCTTACTGGCCGCCTCCCAGTACGTCCTGGAATTGATCTGGCAACAGCATTGCGTCCACGTCGACCTCTGTCTGCTGCAACGGCTCTCTGTCGCGGTTTGGGAACCGCTCGATGAACGACGGGCCTCGTGACAGTCGCTGGAATTCGTCCGCACGGATCTTCTCGGACGAACCGCCGTTGTTTGCGTGGTCTTCCCACGCCAAATGCCACGGCGTGTTGCGGGCCGATGCGTTGCGCAGGCTGTCGGCGATGTTGCCGTCGACGACTTTGTGGACGTCGCACGGGAAGAACTGCGTCTGGTTGAAGCACGGCGACATGTGCGGCTGCAGACCCTGCGGGCCGTACGCCGACTGCTGCTGGTACTGGAGCTGGATCGAGACTTGCTGGTCGAACTCCTTGACGTACGCATCGAGCTCCTTGTAGGACTGGCAGTGCAGAGTAGATCGTGTGAGTGACTGGAACTGCTCGTACGTTGGCGTGACGAAAGGAGACCGTGTGAGGCACGGCATGCAACCAGTGTCCGTGGCGTCCGCGCCAGCATATCGCAAGCACTGCTGACCGTACGTGAACAGACTCGGTGCAGACGGCCGTCCTTCCCAGTGGCGTCCATTCCAGTACGACGCACGATCGCCAAGCATACCAGGAGACAGAAAGAGTCGGTAGGGTTGGATACCGGGACGCTCGCTCTCGGGAACTGTGACTTGGATATCCTCGTCTCGTAGACCGAAGAGATCTTCGGCAAACGCAAAGTAGTTGATCAGTGCCTCTCGGCCTTCAAAGTCGCCTTCGACTTCTTTCAGGAGACCCTTTGTTGAGAGGAAGTCACCGGAGAGCTGGCTGATGGCCACGTACTTGGCTCGCCGACGCTCAACGACGTGAAGCGGTCCCGTGAGGCTGTCGGGTCTCGTCGGGTGCACTGCATTGTCGATCTTGAGCTCATTGCGCACGTCCCCTACGAGGCTCGTCGTCGCACTGAGCCACTTGATGTAGTCAGCCTTCTTGATGGTCTTCGTGGTCGCGTCTTTCAGCGCTTCAATCACAGCTCGCTTCGAAAACAAGCCCAGATCCTTGATCATCAAGTCGATTTCGTCCTGGGAAAGCGTATTGGACTCGTCAAAGTCGTACGCATCGAACATGTAGTCGGGCACATCACTGAGCTGGTCTCGGAAGCGAGGGTAGTACACACGGCCGTCGAATGAAGGGTCCAGCAGGATCATTGCCGAGTCGAGGCGTGGGAGCTGGCGGTACCACAGCAGTCGCGCGAGCTCGTTCTCGTCCAGGTATCCGCTTTTGTCGAGGTCAAAGCGGTCGAACATGAGGTTTGGATCCAGTCCGATCCACGCCTCAAACTCCTTGTAAGTGATCTCGCCATCAGCATTGGCGTCGAGAATGCCCACTTGCTGCCACTTCATCGTCTCAAAGTCGTTTGCCAGTGACGTCACGAGCGCCTCGCTCAGCTTCTTCGTCAGCTTGCCGTTGATGAGCTGCGAGATCTCATAGGCAGTGACCTTGCCGTCTTCGTTCAAGTCGAGCTCGGCAAGATCGTACGACGAATACTTCGCACTGAATTGGGCGGAAATCGGCACGCCGAGCATACCGAGCAGCTTGTCAATGACCTCCGTGTCCTTCGTCAGAATTGTCTGGCTGGCTTCTTCTTCGTTTGGATACTGGAACGGAATCGACTTGTCAGCTTGGATCTGTCGACGACGCCTCTCGCCAGCGAACCGATGGAAGATGTACTCGGTGATGTTTGTGCTCAACGCGTCGAAGTAGTTGCCACGCCAGGTCTTGACGTTGTAGACTTGGAACCCCCACTTCGTACGTGACGGCACAGAGTGGGGCACGAAGTAGCTGTTCGCATCATCCAATGGATCCTTGTACCGGGATTTCACGTGGCTGCCTGGTTTCATCTGCGACTGGCCAACAATGTCTGTCTTCTCCATGCCGTCGGGACAGATCTTCGCGGGATCACTCGGCACAGATTTGTACGACGTGCAGTTGCTCGGGTTCGTCGGCTCGCAGCACGTGACTTCCCACGGAAGGTCCTCCATACGCCAACGTTGCAAGTAGATGTCGTTCGGGTTGTCGTAGCCTTCGTGGTATAACGCACGGTGGTAGCTGAGGCCAAAGTCGGTCTTCTCGTTCGCGTCGTGGACGCTTTCCCAGAGCGGATCCATCACGGACCGCGGTAGCCAGTACTCGACAGTCTTGAAAAATGTGCGAATGAGAAAGGCGCGGTCGTCTTGCGTGGGGTCTGCGGCTTCAATGACTGCGATTGTCTGGTCGTGGGTCTCGTTGATGCTCATTCCACCAGGCGATTCGAGCGGCGCATCCGGGTAGAAACTGCGAACAAACTGGAACGGTCCGTTTGGAAAAGGACTCGTCGCGACGCCCGTGAGGCCCATAGTGTTGGTGGCGTTGTCGACGTGCATCCACATGACAAACTGCTTCGACTTCTTGTTGAACAGCACTTTCGGTCGATCTGCAAGGAGCGCGCTGGCCATCTTCGTGGTCTGCGATCGGTCGCCATTGGGATCTGTGAGATTGACGAAGTGGAACATGATGCCTTCGTTTCGCCACTCGAGGAAGTCGAGCGTCGAGCACACTCCCACAGCTCCAAATCCAGTCGTCGCGTTGAACACCTCAGAGTACCAGTACGTCGTTGGGCCGTGGGGCTTGATAGCACCAGTCGTATCTTCGGATGCAAGCACGTCGTAGTCGGTGCTCGTTTCCAGTGGAGCCACGATAGTGCTGTCCTGCGCGAGATCCTGAAGAGTCAGCATCTCTGCGACCGGCACGATCTCTTCATCGGAACTGACGAGCTCTTCCTCACTGCTGCCATCCGGAGCTTCCGCCTCAGTCTCGCGAACATCGTTCAGGTACGCTCGGTGCGGCGACCCATCGAATGGAATCATACCGCTCTTGTCATACTTGTACAGTTCACGACGCGAGAGTTGGCTCTCATGCTTCACCATGGGGTGGTAAGACGTCGCTGGACCTCGCGTGCCAACTGCCCACAGCTTGCGAAGCACACGCTTACCCACAACAACGACACCATTTCCGTTGCCGTTCGTGTCAGCTGGAGTCGCTCGGAAGTACGGGCACTTGAAATCCTTGAGGAAGTTGTCGCCGACGTAGATCTCGTCCCACCACGACGACATAGAATGGTAGTTGTTCAAGCTGATCCCCGACACTGCATCGCCGCTGAAACGCGCATTCTGGACCTTCAGCACATCGTTGAGATGGATGCTGTACGTGCGCTGGTACCAGTTGAGGAACACGTCGACCTTGTACCACCGGTTTTGTTGGATCTTGCGCTGGAATACTTGACGCGGCAGCTGATACGCGTTTGCTTCGTGGGTGAATGCACCTTTCGAAATGCCGATCGAGATCATAAACTCGTTCTTGTTCGCTTGGCTGGCAGGAGAAGCGGCTACGCCGTGGATTCCGAAGAGCACACCACTGTTCACGGTCGCCTTGCCTTCTGCTAGGCCGCCGTACATGACGAAGTATGATATTCGCTGCGCTTGAGAGGCCTTTGGAAAAGTGAAGCGCGGGCCATTGCGAACAAACTGGTGGTGCTGCGGGCCGAGAACGCCGTCGCTGCCACTGGAATAGTCCTCCGCGCCTGAGACCAATAAGGATTTCGACGTCCCAGCAGCGCCTACGGTCGGATCCACGCGGTAGGCGAGGCTTGTCAGCACTTCAATGCGAGTGGATCCTCTTCCCCCGGCACGCTTCGTGTCCTGTGAGGCGCCTCCGCTCGCCACGATCACGCCACTCGCCCACGTCGAGAAGGCCTGAGCATATACCGCGATGCGTCCGCCGCTTCCTCCTCCTCCGGGCATCGCCTTGACACCAGGCGCAGACGCCGCGATCGCTCCACCGCCGTGGCCGCCCACCGACTCCATCGTGCCATGGTGGGAAATGGTTCCCCCGCTCTCGACGAAGATGCTGCCACCGGATCCGCCGCCTCCTGCAGTGTAGCCGACTGCACCACCGCCGCCGTTCACGGTGACCTTCCCATTCACGCCAATCAGGATATCATTGACCGCTCGTAGATGAATCGCTCCACCGCCCCCACCGCCCAGCATCGGCTGCACGACAGGAAACACATCGACAGGATCTTGACCACCACCAGCTCCACCGCTGCCGCCTAACAAGTCGGGAACACCGTCGGAGAGGTACGCAGGCGCGAAGTCATCCAAGTCCCGGTATCGCGTCGCGTAGCCTTCACCGCCTTTGCTGACGTACGAAGCCCCCGCACCTCCGAAAGCAAGCGAGAAACACTGCGAGTCCACGACTTCTGCTGACGCTCCGATGCCCATCATCTTGCTAAAGTCGATGGTCATCGCATCGGCAATATCGGACTGGAGATACACGGGCGAGGACGGACTCGTCGCGACGCGGTTGCCTCTGTTTGTCCACATCTGGATCTTCCACACAAAGCCGTCAGCCGCACCTCTTCCGCTTGAGCACACTTTGTCAGCGTAGTTCTTCCCCGTGTCGATCGCCTCCGTCGTCAGCCGTTCGTTCGGTACGAACCATTGGGTCGGCCGATAGAGCTCGTCTGAAGCCGCGCCTTGAATCGAAGATGTCGCACTTTGATCCGGAAGCGTCGAGCCTTGCAAACAGCCCGACTGAGCGTCCGTTCGAGCAACGCGAGCATCCAGCAGCCACGGAAAACTCGTCAATAAGCGCACTCGCAGTTGCTCCGCTGTGACGTCAAACGGGATGTCGTCGCTCTGCCCACCGGAAAAGCCAAGGCGGAACGACCCAGCCAACGCGTTGCCTTCACGGACTGTTCGGACGAGTACCTGGGAATCCAAGCCGGTCAAAAAGCTCTGCACACGTAACTGCGGCACGTTGCCCACGGCGGTGAGGAACGTGATGCGCCACAGCCGACTGATCTCGGGAACTTGCTGCTTCGTATCGTCTCGCTCCACCACCAGCTCACCAATATCCGGGAACGCAGTCTCCAAGAATTTCTGCACGCTGTAAGCACTCGAATCGTGCGGGATTCTCTGACTTGGACGGCCGTCGTCGCCGTAAAACACCACGAAATAGCCGCCAATCTTCTGGCCTGGCGCCGCCGAGGTCTCGATTTCTTGGATTTCCGGTACGTGCGTCCCAAACGTCGACAGTGTCTTGACGTACACGCGAACACTGGTGCTTCCCGGGCCGTTCTGGTTGTTATTTCGCTGCCCTGTACCGAGAAAGCCGCCTCCTGGGAAGCCCCCAAGCGTCCCAGGGCGCACCTGGAGGCTCGTGTCGATGACCATACTGCTGCGGCTCATGATGCTGACGGCGTTTGAGCCCACGAACCGCACGCGCACGTTGCTTCCCAAGTACACGGTCATGAAGTTGAACACCGCGACCTTGGTGCGGCCGCTCGTCGTCTCCGTGAGCCGTCCTTGCATCGTCACGTCGCCCCACAGCAGCGCCTTGTCCGTGTCAAACACCACGTAGCCGTCTTTCAGCTCCAGCGAGCCGATGAGCGGGAGGTCCAACGTGTCGCAGCCAAGCGACGCCGACGAAACGCTGCGCGACGGCGGCGTTGCGGCCATTTGCCAGCCCAGCGTCCCGGATTTCCAGTCCTCAAAGTCGTTCATGAGCGCGATGGACGAGCGGTTCCCGCCCGCAAACTGCCGCGTGAAGCTCTCGTAGCGCACCTCGCGGACGGCGTAGTCTGCAACAGGCCACCATCACGGCCCCAGTGAGTTCACCAATCCAATATGCAGCAGAGGAGCGTTGGGTTTACGGACCTTCGTCGCCGCGCGCACAGCGATGCGTGGCCTTGCAGCGCTCATAGCTGCGGCAGGCGTCCGACGTCGACGCCTCGTTGCATCGCGTTGACTTGTACCACGCGTCCGCGACGGAGACGGGCGCGGCGGCGCCACACACGCTGCATGCGATGAGCAGCCACGCGGCCGACAGCGCGAGAAACAGAGACACTCTGCGGCGACCAGAGCGATTCCACATGGCGTCTGCACACCAAAATGCAGCGGATCTTTCGTTTAGCGTCTTGTGTCGACGTTGTGGCTCGTCGGATAGCGTGTAGGCACGCATAGAGGGCGCTAAATATACGCGGTCGCCATGATTCTTCGAACCTCTTCCTCCATTTTGGCCGACGGGTCGCGCCTCCCGCGAGAAATTGGAATAGAAATCGATTTCTAAATTCTGCCCCGAAACCCCCGTTAAGTACGAGTGATTACCTCTATTGTGTGATGTAAGACCTCTAATATTAGATCCTATGATGTTGAAGTGGCACTCCTTTTTTTTGGATCGGATCTGGACGACTAGAACATCTTTTGTCTTCTGAGATGGCTGCGGACGGATAAGAAAGGCAGCCTTAGTCGAAGAAAGGCCGTCGATTGATACGCGGGCTTCGTGTCCGCTCTCCAAGCGCCTTTCAAACGAGGAGCTCACACGTCGTTTTCAGCCACAGGGCGAACGTGGATCCTCGCGCAATGACACCGCCAGGTTACGCTGATTCTGAAGGAGGGTACGCCGGAGCGCCGCCGCCGCAAGGCAGCACCATGCCACCAGGGATGTACGCTTACATGCCACCGGGCTACGCCAACCAGCAAGGCATGCCAGTGTATCCACCACCAGGCTACCCAATGCAGCAGGGTATGCAAGCGCCGCCAGGCACCGACGGACAACAAGCGCCAGGTCAGATCCCTCATGCAGCACCGATGCCTGGATATGCATACCCCCCGCAGCAAGCGTACGTGCTGAATGGAGGCCTCCCGCAGTTTGGCAACGCAGCGTTCGGCTACCAGCCCTACGTTCCTGGAGGCACTGTGTTTCCTATGGGCCAAATGCCGCCGGAAGTCTCCGCTCAAGCCGCGTTTGCGGCCTTTACACAAGGGATGCCGCCGAACATGTACGAAGGAATCGCTCGTATGATGGGTGTTCCACCGCGCAACCAACAAGACACTTCCGACCCGCGGAATCAAATCAAGCGAGGCGCGTGGGAGTCCGGATTGTTCTGCTGCTGCGACGCGTGGGTCCCCAACGGCTGCATGGCGTGCTTCTGTCCGTGCGTCTCGCTCGCTCAGATCTTCACACGACTTGGCAGCAGACAGTACCATGCGAGCATCTGTCAGTTCGCCGCCATGTGGATCTTCCCACTCATCATTCGAATGATACCGGAAATCGTGATGCGAAACGTCGGCGGAGACTTCATGGAACTGCCGGTGGTTGTGAACATCGTGCTCGTGTTTCCATTCCTCATGACCGCGATCATGGTGAGCCGCCTCCGATTCATGATGCGCTTTCGGTTCCAGATCCCAGGCACATGCTGTGGCGACTGCGTGGCGGGTTGCTGCCTTTGGCCTTGCGCGATCGCCCAGATTGCGACCCACATCAAAAGCT
Source organism: Pythium apleroticum (assembly GCA_023337875.1). Lineage (NCBI taxonomy): Eukaryota > Oomycota > Peronosporomycetes > Pythiales > Pythiaceae > Pythium > Pythium apleroticum. The sequence continues at coordinate 5,605 of JAADXN010000916.1, read as the reverse complement.
ACAAGCCCGGATCGTGCTCGTTCGGTCCGCCAGACGTTCTGCCTCCTTTCGTTTAAGACAAACAGAACCAACTACGACTCTTCTTCTCGATACCTCATCTGCTCCCCCCCCTCCCCTTTGCATGTTGCTAGATTATACCTCGAAGTAGGCAATTGCTATGAAGCAGACGTCAAAGCTGACCGGGTCAGCAATAAGACTGTGACGAGCAGTGGCAAAATCCAGAACTGAGCTCTAATTGTAGCCGTTGCTCGCTCGTCGCAGCCGCACCTCCCTCGTCCTCAGAATGGCGAGGACGAGCCCCACAAGGTAGCTCAGTGTGAGTGGAGCGACTCTGGCAGGATTGAGTGAAGGATTGTCAGACTTCGATCTTCCACGTGAACGCGATGACGACAGTCTACCCCCAACCAACCTACGGCAACCAGCAACCGCCGCCCGCCGGAGGCTACGTCGCGTACGGCGCCCCACCTCAGAGTGGCTACACACCTCCTCAAGGCTATCCGCCACAGGGCCAACCACTGCAGGGCTTCCCTCCGCAGGGATACTACCCACCACCAGGAAGCGCGCCAACATCCGGTGCATACAATGCGTACGGTGGCATGCCGCCGCAACAAGGGATACCGCCAGGCGCTTACAATGCATATCAGCAACCGCCTCCTGACGGCTACAACGCAGCGTATGCCCAGCAACCTCCCGGCGGCTACAACGCAGCGTACGGCCAGCTTCCTGCCGTCGGACACAATGTCACCGCCATTCCAGTCAATGACGGGTATGTGAGGCAAGCACCCGACCCAGCGAACACAGTGGAGACGGGCAGGTGGAGCGTCGGCTTGTGCGACTGCTGCAACAACTGCTGTCCCAACTTGTGCATGTCATGGTGCTGTCCGTGCGTGTCGCTCGCGCAGATCTACGCGCGTATCGGACTGTCCAGCTATCGCTCGGCATTGGCCCGTTTCGGCTCGCTGATCATCATCGGCCTCATCGTGCAGTACGCACCTCTTCACACCCCTTCCGCCGACGACTGGCAGCTCGTGCAAGATCAATACGGAAACTATTACTACGTGCAGAGGGGCATCATTATCGCGACGCTGATCCCCATCTTCGTGTGGATCCTCGTGCAGGTGCTGTTCACGGCTGGCGTTTGCTTTGCCCGCGGACGTGTCCGTCAGCGTTTCCGCATCCCAGGAAACCCGTGCTGCGATTGCATCGTCTCGTGGCTCTGCTCGTGCTGCGCCATCGCGCAAATGGCCTCCCATGTGAAGAGCTACAAGCCAGGCTCGTGCGACTTCGGCGGACCTGACGTGCTTCCAGCCTACAGCGGATAGTTCCATTTTCAATCAACCCTCACGGATAAACTACGCACTTCCAATTGCATCTCGATCACTTTTTCGCTTTGGATCGTGTGTGAAATCTATGTTTCACAAGCCACACGAACTCGTCGTGGATCTTCAAGACTATTCTTGGAGGAGCCGACGGATCAGACAGCGAGGAGCTCCGTGGTCTGGGCTGACTAGCTTGGAGTGATGACCTCTGATCGATGGCAACTGAACCGTCTACACTGCGTTGCACTGTGTTCAAGACGCCGACAACGAAGAGAAGAACATGAACGTTGTCTACCCGATCAATGGCTACGTGCCACCCGGAGATGGCGGTCAGCCACAGGGTCAATACCCACCGCCAAACGTCGGGTATGGTGGAGGGGGATACCCACCTCAAGGTGCTCCCGCGCAATATCCAGGCTCTCAAGCTGCTCCAGTGTACTACCCACCGCCAGGATCTTCCTACCCAGCACCACCGTCGAATGGGTACCCCAATACGAGTCCCGGACAACCATACCCGACGTACAACAACATGCCGCCGCAAGCTGCGTACCCCATGTACCCGAATGGGCAGCAGCCGCCACCAGGAGCTCAATATCCAACGTACGCAATGCAGCAGCCTCCGCGTGGGTACCCCGACCCAAACAACCCGTACGGCGCGCCGATGAACGGGCAAACGTACCCGCAGCCGGGGTTGCAACCTCTAGCTCAGTACCCGATGAACATCGGAGCTATTCCGAAACCCGGCTCCGACCTCTCAAGCCAGTACACCATGCGTGAGTGGAGCGTCGGTTTATGCGGTTGCATGACGCACTGCATCCCCAACTTTTTCATGCCATGGTGCTGCCCGTGCGTCGCTCTGGCCCAAGTGTACGCCCGCGTTGGCTTGGCGACGTACAACGTCGCGCTCGTTCGCTTCGTCCTGCTGTTCGCGAGTGGCGTTATCATCCGCTTCATCCCGATCGGCTCTTCCTCAAGCAGGAGAACTACTTCTAGTTCGACAAGCACTGCGACTACACTGACTGGCACGGCGTGGTACGTCTTTATTCTCTGCCAGGAGATCGCACTCATCATCGCGATCGCCATCGCGCGACGCCGCGTGCGCCAGCGCTTCAAGATCCCAGGCAACCGCTGTCTGGACGGGATTGCCGCGCTCTGCTGTCCGTGCTGCACGATCGCGCAAATGGCCACCCACTCGCGCAGCTACACGCCCGGTTCCTGCGACTTCATGGGGCCCGACGTCTTGCCAGGTAATCTGTGACGCGCGCATCAGAGACATGGCTACATTTGGGATAGCACTAAAATAGGCGCTATTTTAGTTCTTCATCTCCTTATATTAGGGAACTCGCACCCACCTCCACAAGAAGAGTGGGACTTCATAAGATCCAGGGTGGCTGAGCAAAACCGTTTTTTATGCAGAGAAAAATATGACTTGATTTTGATCTGGATTTCAATGGTGAGCCTTGATACCAAACTGGCCTGCTATTTTTTAGGCCAGTTTGGTATCAAGGCTCACCAATAGCCTGTGGAAAGAGAACGATGGCAGCGCTGCCAGCGGATTGCCAGACGATCGACGCGTAGGTGTCACATGCGCCATGCCCCACCCAATTCAGCATGCTCGCTACATTCTGGGAGTCGGTTGGCTGATGTTTGCTGAATGGCGTGGGTTCAGTAACGCCGCTTCGACTGACGGAGGGTGCGCCAAGCAGCTCGACAAAGCTGAAGGAAAAGAAAACAGGATGGCAAGCTGAGGCTCTGACGCTGTGACGCGCGCACCCACACTGTGGGTCCACCAACCCAGCTGTGAAGTGAACTCGTAGAATCATTGGTTTCCACATCGTCATGTTTTTTTCCTGGGTTCACAACTGTGTGAATCCCAAGTGACAAGCCCACACAAAACGCGATAAATCAGTTCCATAAAAACAAAATGCCTCTTGGGTGCAGAAGAAAATGTTGAGGCACTTTAGCGTTCATGCATTTCCACCAATCAAAATGCAGAAGATATCCCACTTGTGAAGCGGCTCTTCCTCTTTCTTCCATCCCGCCGTGCAAAGAACGACCATCCACGCTGTGAGTTTCGCACCCATGAACCAACAACCAAACTCCCCTGAAGGTCCAAATTTTCAGTCCTTTGGGTACACAACCGGATTCAAAGGCCGAACAGCCACTCGGCCAGAAACAACTCACAATCGTACTGGACCCAGGTACCCACTCGAGTGAAACACCCAGCTGCCCTACACCCATTTCCGTGGCGACAAAGGAGAAGGCGACTGGAAGCCGAGGCGACGCTTCCGCCAGATCCAGAGAGAGTTTCGCCGTCACCAGTGTCGCTTTTACTCCGGATAGTCCAAAGGATAACTGCGGTGGAGTAGCTGCAGCTTTCCACCAACACTTCTCATCGCCAACAAAACCACCAACACCAACAGTTGGCGATATCTTTTCCCGTCCTTCAGCAGTCGGAAACCAACCCCATCACATCACCATGTCGCGTCGACTCCTCGATGACCAGGACGAGAGCCACTACACCGTGGGCACCCCACAGCCCATGGGCGCCATGGCGTCGCCCAGCTACGGCTACAGCGTCGCGCCAGCCGACACGACCGTCGAAGTGCTCGGCGGCAACCGCGAGAGCACGTACCGCAACTCCAACATGCAGCCGCGCACATCCGACCCTGGGATCGGCCCGCGCATGAGCGCGACGGCGGGCGACGTCTTCGTGCGTGGCTCGCTTCTCGACCGTAACATCGAAGCCACATCCGCCCCTGTCGCCGGCAAGCCCGAGCGCGCGCGCGACTACAAGGGCCGCATCCGGGTACGTTGGATACCGATACCGCCTCGTTGCTTTTTGTTGGCGTAACCTAACGTTTGTTGTTTTTTTGTTGGCGTTGGTAGATCTGGCCAGGTCTCATTTTTCTAGTCGTCATCATCGGAGCTGCTGGGTTCCTCGTCACCTACTACGGCATGCAGGCCCACGACGCCAGCAACGCGCGTGCCACTGCCTACGAGAAGGCCAAGTTCAACGCCACGACCATCAGCGGCGGCGCCAACGGCACGCTGGGCGAGGACATCGTGGAGGACGACGGCGTCGTGGGCAACCCGAAGAAGTACCCGAAGAGCTCGTGCGAGCTGCCGGACTACCAGAGCAAGAAGGGCCAGATCTGGGCCGTGTCCAAGAACGGCACCGAGGTCCCCATCAAGATCAAGGGCATCAACTGGTTCGGCATGGAGACGTACGTTGGCTTTGTGATGTTCGAGTGGATCTAGATGGCACAAACTCACTTGGGATGATGGTTCTGTGATGCAGTGGACAGAACGTGCCGTTCGGCCTCTGGGAGAACAGCGACAACGGCACGTCGGCGTACCAGGTCGCGGCGTTCCTGGCCAAGAACAAGTTCAACGCCGTGCGTCTGCCGCTCATGGCTGATGCTATCCTGGGAAACGGCAAGATCAACATCTACATCGTCAACCAGAACGAGAACCGCGCGCTCAACTTGACCAGCTACATGACGCTGGTCCAGAGTATCACGAAGGTGCTGCAGTACCGCCAGATCGGTGTGATGCTCAGTATGCACACGCTCACGTACAAGGACAACGGCAAGCTCTGGTACAACGCCGACATCACGGAGGAGAAGTTCCTGAAGGCCATCGACACGTTGACCGCCAACTTGTGCACGAAGGAGTACTGGAACATCATGGGTATCGACATGAAGAACGAGCCGTACGACGGTGTGTGGGGCGGCGGCGGAGCGAAGGACTTCCGCGCTGGCGCGATTCGTATCGCCAACCGCATGCTCAAGGGCTGTCCGCAGTGGATGGGCTTCGTCGAAGGCGTCAACGCGCAGCACACGATCACGATCGATGGCCAGGAGTTTGGCTACTACGACTGGTTCGGCGGCGGTCTGCACGGCGCGCGAACGAACCCGATCGACTTCAGCATTCCGAACAAGGTCGTCTACGCGCCTCACTACTACACGCCCGCCGTGTTCCCACAGTACTACCTCTTCGGTGGTGGCAAGGTCGGCGCTGGCAACGCCATTAACGGCTACGTCGAGCTGGACGACGACAAGCTCCGCAACCGCATCAAGGTTACGATGGACGACATGTTCGGCTTCCTGGCCTCGGAAACTGGCCCAGCTCTTCTACTCGGTGAGTTCGGCGGTCTGTACGACGAGGACAAGCACCCGATGAAGACCACGAAGCGCTGCACAGACTTCACGATCGAGGTCATCAAGTCGCCTGGATGGGCCGGTGGCTTCGTGTGGTCGCTGAACCCGGAGTCGGAGTACCAG
>JAADXN010000915.1:0-13446 GCA_023337875.1 Pythium apleroticum | reverse complement strand
CGGCATAAAACCCTCCTCGTAGCTTAGAGTCCTGTCCAGAGTGTTCTCTCTCCACTTTCCTAGACTTCTCTCTAGACTATTCTTCGGATACTCGTGACGGGTGTGGGACACTTCAACGTCGAGTCCCAACCATCACTCATATCCTGGACGACAATGGTGCTCGCTGTCGTTCTGGCTTTGGGCATCTGGATGCCACGAGAAGACCTCGGCGAATGCCGTGAGGTTCACCACCGGCGGCTCTCGTCGCATCGCCTCGTACAGGTCAGGAGACGCACGCACACGAGCCACGTGGCCAGCACACTCGGCCAACGATGCGAATAGGCTGCAGTCGATGAACGCCTTCGGATTGAAGAGCCACGAGACATAGGCCGAGTGGCCGTAGTAGACGGGGATGCTGCCGGCGAGAAAAGCGGACACGATCCAGTGGTCGCTGAATACGGATTGGTCCGGAGAAGCTGAGAGGATAGCAGCGAATCGGAACCGCTGATAGCCCTCCACCGCAGCATCGAGAGGAAACGAAGACGACGTCCGTGGCTCTTGCGCTGGTGCTTCTTCGACGACTGTAATTCCGTGAGTTCGTAGCTCGTCCAAGAGCAGCTCCGCTTCCTTCGCGTACTTGCAGCCGAAACACGCTACTGCATTCACTCTGCCGGCGTACGGAAGTTGGCTTGGCTTGAGCAACGCGCGTGGACTGTGGTTCCTTCGATCGATAAATGAAAGGGATTCTGCCGGGAGAAACATGTGGTTCGACGAGTAGTGGGTCTCTTCACGGAGGCTGGACACCACCAATATTCGGTGCAGTGGCCTGACCCATCGCGGAGCCGGAGGCACTGGCGCTCGTCGCGCAGACAGCACAACCATACGCGAAAGATGCGAGAAATCGTTGGCCTGCCACTCTGTAGGATCTTCCACGTCGTCCGCCGTCGCGAAGATGACGTGGGGGTCTAAGTACAACTTGTCACTCGAGATCTCTTCACTTTGTTCGATGACGATCGATGCCTCGGGGAAGCTCAGCGCGAGGAGGCACTCGATCAGCGGGCGCCAGGAGGATGCACGAAGAAGTAGCCGAACGACGATAGCAGGACTGTTGGATCCCTGACGCAAGTTGTTGGACGCTAGCGCGTAGACGTGGCTGGCTGAGGGCGACTCAGTCATCGTTTGGTTGAGAAGGTTGAACGGCAGCGCCCTGTACGTGTAGCAGAAGTTGCTCGGAATCGAAGTCTTCAACTGCACTTTCGCGATGTGGTTGATAAGTTCTGCACAAACAGACACGAAGCACGCCCCCGTCGGGACGAAACTGAAGGATGTGGAAGCGTTTGTGACTGTCGAAGAGATCGAAGTCACGATGTGCAGGCTGCGCGTGGACGTCTCCCACCGAAAATCCCAGCGATAAAGCGGTGACTCCTTGTCTTCTGCGATGCCCACGTCGTCAAAAGTCGGTAGATCAACTTGGAAATCGACTTTGTTGGCTTCTGAGAACGAAAAGCCGTTGCAAAGGCTGCGCTTTGCTCTCAAATCCGTGGACATTCGACGCATGGCGGCTCGCGTGAGGTCCCCGTAGGCGAGCAGGGAGTTGAGGCACAGCGAGAAACGGACGTTGTCGAACTCGGCCAGATAAAGAGGCCGAATCTGAAGCAGTGAGAGCAGCCAGAATCCCACACTCACGTCTTCCAGCGTGCCGACGCCTCTCAGGAACCTGTCGTTTCGAGCCAGGAAGTGGACGATATCGACCAAAAGCAGATAGTGGGCGCCGGTTGCAAACCTGGGCTTGTACGTCAGCGGGAAAACGTCGTACGGCACGAAGTCTTTCTGAGACTCGTTCCGATTCACAGGCAGCTTGGTGTTGACCTGTGCCTCGACCACTTGACCGCCGTAGAATCGCTTGCGCGGCACCACTGACTGATCGTCGAGGAGAGTGGCTGTGAGTGTGTCCGCACGCACGTACACGTCGTCATCCACGAGCATCACAAACGCCAAGTCTTGTACCGAGGCCAGGGTCGCCGTCCACCGGAAAAAGCCTTTGACTTTGTCCACGAGTTGAAAATACGAGTCGGTGCACTCGAGTTCTTGCGTTAGCAGGTCCTTGTACGTGGCTTTCTCTTGGCGTACAGCTTCTCTCCAGCCTGCTGCTTCACTTGCATTAATCGCCTGCCAGTCAGGCTCACAACCGAGGAACACGACGTATGCGTTGCGTGGGGGCAAGTCTTCAGCCGCCCATGTCTGGCGGATCAATTGGCGGCTCGCGAAGCCCTGGATGACTGCCGACTTGACGCCGATGAGCAACTGCGTGTCGTTTGGTGGATACCGGACTTCGTCGTTGTGTTCTTTTGTCTGGCCCTGACGTGCTGCCCATGAGAGCAGATCTTGGTCTAGAGCAGAGCCGTCGTGACCGGCGTCGCTCTGTGTAGCAACCTCAGGAGCCGCCCCGTCGCGCCATCCGACAGCCGCCTCTCCGCCGCGGGTGACGCAGTGCCGCAACAAATGGAGGCTGCCGCTGCCAGCAACCGCCGTGCCCACCAGTGGCGCCAACTTCTCGCCATTCGCTGCATTTACAGCAAGTGGCGATTTAGCTGCGGATCTTTCCAGGATCTTCACACGTCGCAGACGCAAACGCTCTCATCACAGTCGCGGATTCATTATCCACCAATCATCTCCACCCAAAATATCATATTAGCCAATCAACATCCATCAACTGCAGCAGCCTTTCATGCCAAAAGATCTTCTCGCGCATCCAGCCAGTTGAAGCACGCGACGCAGATCCATGGCGCCACCACGACTGATTGCGTGCTTGCTGCTGGCACTGAGCGTCGCGTACGTGGCGGGTGCAGCCTCTAGTCCTGCAAGAGAGGCTCTCGTGATCGCAGCGCTGGACGCCGACGCCTCCATTCGCACCCAACACGACGCAGCTTCACACTCCAATGAACTGCAGGCGACTTCCAACAGCACAAACTCGGGCGAGTTGGCGCTAATCATCGGCGTTAAGACCAGCGTCGTCCATGGTTTTGAGTCGCGACAGGCGATCCGTGAGACTTGGGCGCGTCCGTCGACCACGAGGTCGCTGGGCGTGCGCGTGATCTTCCTCGGCTGCTCGCCAGACTTGTCGACGATGGCGGCTACGGAGCGCAGCTTCGCGCAACGCGCCATCTCCCTGGAGAAGGCGACGTACAACGACCTTCTCACCGACGAATTGCGCTGCGAGGACTCGTTCGCGACGCTCGTGGACAAGACCGTGGAGTTCATGCACCACATCGACAGCACGCCGTCGCGCTTCGTAATGGTCGCGGACGACGACGTGTTCGTCCGCATGGATCGACTGCTGGCGCTATTGCAGTCGTCCAAGCTGCCATTAGAGCGACTGTACGCAGGCAACGAAGCCAAGGAAGGCCAGCGCAGGCCCAGCGCGCCCGTGCGCGATCCAAACAGCAAGTACTATCTGCCCGAGGACGTGTACCCAATGTCGGAGCTGCCGCCGTTCGTCGCGGGCGCCCACTACATCGTGTCGCGTGACATCGTACGCTTCATCGCTCGCAATCGCGATGATTTGCGTGGTCTCAACGGCCTTGACGACGTCACGATGGCGCTGTGGATGCTGGCGCTGCAGGTGCATCCGCTGTTCATCGACGGCTTCGACGTGCTGCGGAACTCGCCGTGTTCCGACGACTTCATCTCGTACGCGGATCTGTCGCCCGCGGCGATCCGCCACGTTCAGCGGAACATCGACGAAGGCGTGAGTGCGTGCGCCAACTACTCGTACGAAAGCTGGAGCAAAGTCTACAAAAGTATCTCGTTCTCCCAGACGACCCACAGCAAAGAGGTTCCTACGGAAACGCACCACGGCTTGGAATTTAAGTGGAACTTGAGGCACGATTCGACATCGCAGTCCTTGCACATCGACGTCGGTCTGAGCGTGAAGGGCAATCGCGTGGCTTTAGTCTACGTGCCGTCGGCAGGCGCCTACGACTCGTCGTTCTGCGGTCGAATGCTCTCGCTCGTCCGCTCCAAGCTCTACCTCTCGGTCGACTCGGCGCTGTGTTCGCGTCAACGTGACGCTCTTGTCGAGTTTCTCGAAGACGATCCTGACGGTACGGCTGGCATCCGCGCGAAGCTGACGATCGCGCTCCACAATCTCAGGCGATCGGCCGCAGACGAAGCCGCCGGCGCAAAGTCTCCGACGCTGACAATCGCGTTGTCGCCTGGCGCCAGCTACGCGCGCGTGCTCATGGAGTGTCTCTACTCTCAGATGCATCCACATCACCACATTGTGGTCGTCAGCGAGTTGGAGCTGTCGCCGTCGTCCCCGCCTCCAGACGAGTTCGTGTTTTCCATACTCGATACCATGCACCTGCCTCCTCCCGCAGGCGCCGACTTTGTTCGCCGCTTCGCTGACAGCCAACTGATCATGGTCTCAGGCGAAGCGTACACCATTCACGGCCTCGACGCACGCGTCACACTCGTGTCAACCGTCCAGTCGCCTCGCCACGTTAAGCACGTAGACATGCCGCTGGCGTCGTCCATGTTCGGGGAGGCTGTACGCAATCACCCGCTTCAGTTGCTGCAGCCAGCGACTCGCGACAGCAGAGACCGTCGCTTCTGTGCGTATTTGTACCACAACTGCCAGCGCGCGACCCGAGAGTACATGTACGACATCCTCAACGAGGTGGAGCCAGTGGATGCACTGGGTTCGTGCCAAGGTACGAAGCGCCAACGAGATCCAACCAAGCAAGCCAGTCGCATGGCAGATTTCTACATCGACGACGCAGTGGACAAGTATCGCGACTACAAGTTCACGATCGCGTTTGAGAATGCCGTGGTGCCCGGCTACATCACGGAGAAGATCGTCACGGCCTTCCTTGCGGGCGCAGTTCCCATTTACTACGGCCATTCGGCCACGGCAGCGCGGCTTTTCAACCCGAAGGCGTTCATCGACTGCGGTACTTTTGAGTCACTGCAAGCCTGTGCGGACCGCGTGTTGGAGATCCACAAGTCCCCAGAATTGTACGAAGCCATGCAGCGGGAGGCGCCGGTCACTGACATGGCCGTGTTCCTCGAGGCGTTTTCGTGGCATCCGGCGGTGCTGGAGCTCTCGGCAAAGCTACTCGCAGCGGGTGAAATTGCTTATCAACCAACGCCGCTCAGTGAGCAACTCAAGGCGGTTCTGGAGCAGTGAAAGAATACAAAAAGTGCTTCAATCGTCTAACACCCACGCACCCAAATAACGAGCCACTCGTCACATCCATCTGCGACGTGTGAGAAGCAAATATAGAAAGATTCACACTCATGAACTCGCGCAAAGCGGCTTCTCCGCGTCATGGCGCTGACACTGGCGCTGACGTTCGCACTGGCAGCGCTGCTACTGCGCGTGGATGCTGGAAAGGCCACTACGGTGACGACAGCCACCGTGCCGGAGGCTGTGAGCTCCAGCATCGCAACAAACCTACCCAGCAGCGCCTTCGTCGAAGAAACCCAAGATACCCGGGACGCGGACCATGCGGGCCAGCATGACAGAGAAACCCACGATCTGCTAATGTGGGCGGCTACGACGCATCGACAGAGCACACACAGCCTACCAGTCGCCATTCATGTTCCACTCGACACACAATTTCTCGTCGGGGTCAAGTCGGCCGTGCTAAGCGGCTTCTCGTCTCGTCAGCTCATCCGCCAGACGTGGGCAGACCGTAATCGCCTGCCGCTGGGTGTGCACGTCGTATTTCTCGGTTGCGAGCCCAACCTCACGGCGTTTGATCTGGACCAGCAGCCGCTGTGGCAACGTGCGCTGGAAGCCGAGAAAGCCGCGTATGGAGACCTGCTCACCCACGAGCTGGCATGTCAAGACTCGTATTGGTCACTTGTCCACAAAGTCAAAGGATTCTTGCGGTGGACTACGCAGGCACCACTCCCGTCGTTGAATTACGTAATGCTGGCAGACGATGACGTCTATATTCGTGTGCCCGACCTATTCGACGTGCTCATCACCCACCTGCACCTGCCTCGTCAGGGCTTCTACGCAGGCCAAGTGCTGGCCACCCAGTTCGGCCACCTTTCGTCTGTCGAGCGCGACCCAGCCGACAAGAACGCAGTGGCATTTGAAGATTATGCCATGGCACACAAGCCACCGTTCGCGACGGGTGCCCACTATCTGCTCTCCGTCGACCTCGTCCATTTCCTGGGACGCAACTACGCCTTCCTACGAGGCGTTGGCTCGCTGGAGGACGTGAGCATAGCCTATTGGCTACTCGCGCTGCGCCAGATCCGCCCAATCCGCCTCCCTGAGTTCGAGAACGTCCGAATTAAGCTGTGTCACAACTCGCAATTAGCCTACGCGGATCTCACTCAGTCGGCCATCCGACAACTACATGCGAATCTACTCCAGAACCGCAGTCTGTGTGACGGGTTTTCCTTCCGCCAAGCCGATAAACGCGCCACTTATGTGGGACTTCCAGGCATGGAACTCGCAGGTCCGCTTCGCGTGGTGAGATCGCTCGTGCAAGATTGGGACCTACAATACAACACCTCAGCACACACGCTACAGATCCACCTGATGGTCTCAGCGACCGGTAGCGACGAAGCTGTGGGCATAACGTTCAAGCCCACACAGTGCAACGTCGCGCACCTCTGTTCAAACCTCCATGTCGCCATTGCTCACAAGATGCCGACAACCGCCGTGCGTTTTGATTTCTGCGTGGAAATACACACGCGACTACATCGTTTGCTACGTGACGCAGAGCGACAAGTGCCGACGAGCAGCCACATGTACGCATTAGCGCTGAGAAACATTCATCATGGCACCAACAGCGTCGCTGTGCAAGTTCTGCTCACGAGCCGCGTCGTCCACCTCCGACTGATGCTGGAATGTCTACTGGCTGTCGCGTTTCCGGACGCTCATGTTGAGTTTGTTGAGGAAGATGACAAGGCGAGCACTCCGCCGGACATCGTGGTCGCTACTGTCGTCGATCTCCAAGCCGCAGGTCGCACCTTCGTCATACCGACGCTGTCTCGCACCGTTGCTGTCTCTTCTGGTGTCACTGCCGCGGAATCGATGCATCACTTGGATGGAGTGGCCGCAGTACTGACAGCTGTGACGACCGTGACGTCGGACAATCAGAAGAGCAGCCACTTGTACGTGCCCGTTGCGTCGTCGTCGTTCGCGAATCGTCAACGCAACAGTCCGAGGGCGCTACTGCAACCCACAGGTCGTGTCCGCAGCGTGAGGGAGCGTGAGACGGTCGGCTATTGCGCATCCACCAACTCAGAGGACGCGAGATCATCCAACGCAATTCAGCTTTTCACTGTGGCATTGGAGCGTCGAGGTGTACTTGTGGCTGAACCGGTCCGACCAACTCGGCCAACAAATACGACTGCGTTTCCCCTCGACGAAGATGTGCAATGCTTCCAAGAGTTGTCGTTTGCGATTGTCTTTGAAGACCACGCAGACACTCCAGGTTACATAGGTCACCGGATTGTGTCTGCGTTTCTTGCCGGCAGCATCCCCATTTACTACGGCGACTCAGCCACCGCCGCGTGGCTCTTCAATCGAAAGGCGTTTATCGACTGCAGGTCATTTGCGTCAATGGCTGACTGTGCTGGCCGCGTGGCTGATGTGCGCGCGTCTCCTGATTCGTACGATGCGATGCGACAAGAGCCTCCTGTCGTGAATCAAACAGCGTTCATGGAGGCCTTCTCGTGGCATCCAGACGCTACTACTCTTAAGGACAAAGGGGTCATGGGCCAACGATTTAAAGAGATACTGCTACGTGTCTAGAAATTGAAAGGATGTAATCGGATTCTCGTTGTTTCGTCCTCGTCTACAGCAACATCTTGAGTCTTCGAAGGTGGTGCTGTCTCCGATCTCGAACACTTGTTGGAGAGTGTATCTCGCCTGCGTCCGGATGCCAGAAGAAGGTGTCGACAAACGCCCTCACGTCGACGATCGCTGGTTGTTGTCGAAGCTCATTTTCGGCATCAGGCGACGCGTCGACGCGCAACAGGAGCTCCCCACACTGCGAGGACGACTGGAACGGGGAGCAATCAACAAACGCCCGTGGATTGAATAATCGAACGATCTCAGCGGTAGGCGGACCGATGTAGACCGGGATGCAGCCAGCGAGAAACGCGGAGACCATTGCTGAAGACTCGTGAACGAAGGCGAACTTGAACGGCTTGAGCTCTTCGACGGAGCGATCCAAGCAGAAGGCTGTCGGTGGGTTTTGTGCGCTCGTGCCGCAGTGGATCCCGCCTACGTCCACGATCTCTGGGAGCTTCTCCTTCAGACGCTGCAGCAACCGAGTGTGTTCCCGTGTCTCGCCATCCTTCGAGTAGAAAAATCCGAACGTGTTAGTTCCAGCGCTTGGTTTTCCTCTCGTCAGTCGTGCACGCAGCAGCTCTCCTGGACTGTAGATCGTCGTGTGGCTGAACAAACGTGAAGTTGTTGAGATCTCAAAGCGTGTCGCCGAACGTGCTGACACTTCGTGAGTCGTCAAGACAACCGCTCGCTCATCCGGTAGATCATACGTGTCGGTAACCACGTCGTTTCCTGAGACTTCAGCGGACGCTAGTATGAACAGGCGCTTGGCTCGACGTTGCAGCTCTCTTACTCTCGTATGCTCCGTCGTCGTATCGACTGCAGACACCACAAACACGTCTGGCGCAACATTCGCAGCAACTTCATCGCTATGAACCACCAAAACCTGGACTTCTGGATTCAACGCCACGAACAGACACTCGAACAGCACTTGCAAAGCTTTAGCACCGTGTGAAAGCGCGACGACAAACGGCGATGGGTCAACGTACGAGTACGCAGTCTGCAGGGCAACCGCTCGTGCATATGCCGACTTACGAGATGCGTCTTCTATCGCCGATCTCATTAGATTATGGCGCGTGAGAAGCAACAGAGCCCGCATTCTCGGCTCGGTTCGCACTGTGTCGTTGAAGGACGCAAGCAGCGCGTGGCGGTGGAAAGCGCACCACTCGTCGCCGACGGTGAGGAACAACTTCTGCTGCAGCAGCGTGTTTACCTGTCCACAGAAACCCACACCGACTGAGACGAGCGACGGAACGTACACGAACGACACCGCGAGGTCGGGGGTGACGATGCGCGCATCGATCTGAAGACGGTTGGCTGTCGCATTGTGCCGTAAGTCCCAGTCGAAGCCCGAGTCTGCCTCTTCATCTGCTTCTGGAGCGATCCGTTCGTCAGCTTCGTTGATCGCTGGGACAATAATGGTACGCACTTGCTTGCTCCAGGAAATGTGCTGAAAGTCGTGGCAGAGTCGTCGCCCTGCTCGGATGTTCGCGTGGATGTGGCGGATCGTAGGCGTCGACAGGTCGGCGAGCGACACGAGCTCGTCGCTGCACGACTTGGAGCTGCGGAGGATCTGAAGCTCGTCGAAGTAGGTTGGCTCGACGCGTAACAGAGCAAAGAGCCATAGGCTGATGGTGACGTCGTCCAGCGCGTCAAGACCGTGAAGCTCCTCGGCGTTGAGGGCGATAAACCGCACGAGGTCGCGCGAAAGCATGTAGTGACAGCCCGTGAGGAACGGCGGCAAGTTTGCGAGTGGATACTTTGTGGGCGACAAGTAATACTTGTGCCGTGGGTTTCGCATAGGCTCGGAAAGTCCGCGGTACGAGCTGGTCGCCGAATTACCACCGAAGAAGCGGGTGCAAGGCGTCGTCTTGCGGTGAAGAATCTCCAGCAGCAGATCCAGCCGCAGATAGAGATCGTCATCCACGACCATCGCGTACGCTAGCGTCGGGTGCGCTTGATGTACCCACTGCATGTACGCTTTGACCTTGTTAGCGAGGTCCGCGAACGAGTCTTGACATTGCCGTAGCTCCGATGTCAGCAAGTCTCCGAAGATGCGCTTTTCGAGGTCTACGGCGCGTCGAAGCTGCTCGCGTTTGAGCTCCGAGTACATCGACAGGTCGGGCTCACAGCCCAGAAAAACCACGGGCACATCACGCGACTTGGCCTCCGCCGACGCCCAGGTCTGTCGGATCGCTTGCCGGTTGCCGAATCCGTGAAGCACGCTGGTCTTGGCGCCGACGACCAGGAACACGGGCGTGTCGTTTGCTGGGAAGGCGCTCACATTGTACAAGGCAGACGAAGCCTCAGACTTCCAGCGAGCTGCCCATTCAAGCAGAGTCTCGTCCCGCGACTGAGTCGCCACAGCGTTGACGTCGACATCCGGGAGCGTGTCGTGCTGGCCATCGAGTCGGAATCGGCCACTGGGATCGATGCGAAGCGCCCAGTCGGGCAGCGCGATGGACGGATGGAGTGCAGTGGCCGCTGCTGCTGCCGTGGCGATTAGCAGCAGCAGAATCGCAGACGCGGGGTCGGACTGCATGGCATTCCGCTGTTGTTGAGGCCGTTTGATTGATGCGCAACGGAGACCGTCCCAAGATTTCAGAAAGATCGCCGCAGCGGCCATTGATTGGTGGATTCGATAGCGTTTCCACCAATCAAACATGTCCAATGCTCTTCAAGCTCGGCGGCTCAGATACTCAGACGAATCCTGAGTCTCACACCTGATTCCTTCGAAAAGACGGCGTTTGAGTTCTTCAGACGACAGTCGAGATGCCACGGAGTTGGCAATGGCACCTGCTTCTGGCTCTGCTGCTCGCTTGCGCGTCGGCTGCGGCAGCGACGCCCAGCCAGCAGATCGCCAACGCGGTTTCGTTGGCAGCTCCGCGTCTTGTGAGTGAACTGGAGCCGCCTGACGTCCGGAAACCAGCGAACGACTCACGCGTTAGTGGCGATGATAGGCTCAGTGAGCTGCTGCATTGGGCGCGAGACCATCAGCTGAGTGGATGTGCGCAAAGCGAGCGCCTCAGTCCGTGCGCGGACTGTTTTCTGGTCGTCGGCGTCAAGATTTCGGCTCTGCGCGGCTTCAGTGAGCGCCAAGCCATCCGCGAGACGTGGGCCGACGCCCTCGCACTGCAGCGGCACCGCACGCGCGTCGTGTTCCTTGGCTGTGAGCCAGACTACGCGGCGCTGAACACGACGGAAGCCCACGTTGAGACATTGAGGGCAGCCGTCGCACTGGAGAAGCGCTGGTTCGGAGACCTGCTCACCGATGAGCTCACCCACTGCGTCGACTCGTACTATCGACTGGTGGACAAGACACTCGCCTTCTTCCAGTGGGTTACGCGTAACCACGATGACGCGGCGTATGTGATGGTGACGGACGACGACGTGTACGTGCGCATCGATAAGCTCACGGCCATGCTACGAGCTGACGCGACGCCGCTGACTCGCTACTACGCCGGCCAAGTGTGGGCTTCCCAGTACCGACGCCGCATCGAGCCTCGACGCGATCCCGACGAGAAGAACTACCTGCCGTTCGACCGCTACGCCATCCGCGACCTGCCGCCGTTTGCCATTGGCCCACACTACGTCGTCTCTGCTGATCTCGCGCGATTCTTGGCGAAAAATCGCGACGATCTGCGCGGAGTGGGCACACTGGAGGACGTGAGCGTCGCGTTCTGGCTGCTGTCGCTGCTCCAAGTGCGGCCGCGGCACTTGAGCGTATTCAACCACCTGCGCTTTGTGCCGTGCCACAACGCGCTCGTCTCGTACGCGAATCTATCGCCCACTGCGATGCGCCTGATCCACGCAAACATCGTCCAGGCCCAGAACTTGTGTCGTGGGTTTTCGTTCTCGGCGTGGAACAAGGAGCCTCCCAGTAGAGATCTTACGAAGAGTACATTTACGGGCGCCGATCGCGTCGAGCGCGCGCTGGTGATGGACTGGGATCTGCAGTGGGAGCCGACAGCACGAAGGGCTCAGATCGAAGTCACGATCACGGCTGGAGATGAGTCCGCTGACGCCCTCTACCAGCCCACGCTCGTGCCGTACGTCGGCTTCTGTCGGTTTCTCCTCAATCGCACCGCGTCTTTGATGCCGACGACGGTGATCCCATCGGACTTTTGCTACGATCACCGCACGCAATTGACGAGTGTGGTACTCAAAGCTGTGGCCGAGACGCCGCCATTGGCGCAGTTTTTTTATGCGTCGCTGAACAATTTGCAACAAAGCGAGCAAGGCGTTGCGATCTTCGTGCGGTTGACACCACTTGCGGCTCTGACCGTGCGCACACTGGTGGAATGCCTCATGGCTGCGATGTACCCGGACGCCCACGTGTCCGTCGTCGACGAAGATGAGCACGCGCTTGCGTTTGGCGATATGGAGCCGGATTTCAGCGTCTCACTCGCGTCGGAGCCGTTGCCAAGTCCGACTTCCGCTTTCATTCGTATCGTAATCGCGACGGACGCTGCACCGCTGCCACAAACGGAGCTGGATAAGCCGGCGCTCTGGCTCTCATCAACAGAGTCTGCGCCATCCGCACGTCACATCTACCTGCCACACGCCTCGCTGACGTTCGGCCTTCGAGCCAACAACTCACCGGTCGACTTACTAAGCCCTCACGAAGGAAAAGTCGAGGATGCGCGAGAATTCATGGGCTCAGAGTGTCAACAGCTTCGTCTCGTGGCGGCGTCAGCAGCTCAAGTGTTTCTCACGAGCCTACGAGATGTCGATCCCTCTGCCAAGATACATAAATTCTGCCAAGAAACCGACGCGAACCCCAACGCCACGCAGAGCATGTTTCCGTTGGATGACAGCGTGACGCTTTACAGGAAATTCAAGTTCGCGATGGTGTTCGACGATCGTCGCAGCGACAGCGGACACGTGTCGGATCGCCTCGTGACGGCCTTCCTCGCTGGCTCAGTTCCTGTGTACTACGGCAACGTCGCGGCCGTCCGCCGAGTCTTCAACGCGCGGGCTTTTGTTGCGTGTGGTGATTTTGATTCTGTACGAGCGTGTGCGCAGCGAGTGGTCGGCTTGGACCGCCATCCAACGGAGTACGAAGCGATGCGACGGCAGCCGCCGGTGGCCAACGCGACTGCGCTGGTGGAGACGTTTTCGTGGCATCCCGACGTCATCGAGCGACTGGCGAGGCCCTCAGGTCTCCCGATCATGGCTGATAGACTCAAAGCGATGATCGAAGACTGGGCAATAGAATGAATATCAACACTTATATGCGTCCTTTGGTTTAGTTGTTAATTGTAGTTTCGAGCAACTGCCTCAGCCGCGTTGCCAGACGTCCTGTCTCGTTGAGCTTCGCTCCCCACGCAGCGACATCTGGGTGCCACGAAAAGTCCTCAAAGAACGCCGAGGAGTTCACCACTGGGGGCTCTCTTCGCATCGCTTTGTACATTTCTGGGGATCTGTGGACTCGATCCACAAACCGCGCACACGCTGGAAGCGACTCGAAGTCGCCGCAGTTGATGAAGGCGCGCGAATTGAACAGCCTCTTCACGGACGCGTTGTGGCCGTAGTAGATGGGCACGGCGCCTGCGAGAAAGGCCGTCACGATCTTCTCTGTCACGTATCCCACGGCGTCGAAAGTGTTCTCAAAGGCGATCACGAACCGGTAGTTTCGATACAACGCG
>JAADXN010000914.1:0-13457 GCA_023337875.1 Pythium apleroticum | reverse complement strand
CGCATCAGCCGATGGCATCTACAGCACAGGCTTCGTCATCGCCAACAAGAAGTATCTGCTGCAGACCAGCGACTACTGGTCGATCGTGCTGATGAAGCTGTTGCGTCGTCGCATCCGCAACATCTACGTGTACGAAGTGAGTGGCTCGACGGTGCAGCAGACGGCTCGGTTGGTGTATCCACACACACTGACGATGCAGGATCTCACGAATCTCAACGTGAGCGTGCTATCTTAGGACGGATCGTTTCATGCAACCCTCAAAATCGAAACCAAGACAGAACAAATCGCGTGAAAACGTAAAGCTCACTATTTCAACCAAGGGAAGAGAGCGTTGTTTCTGTCTTGGCGGCTGTGGCATATCAACCTCGCGACAGAGCGAGACCAGCCGCGCAAACGCGTACGCATTCAAGATGGGCGACACGTTCACGGCTGTGGAGCGCTACGAAGATGGCCCTCCGAAACCTGTCTTCGTCAAGCCACCCAGCCGGTTCGTATCCGGAAGCAGCAAGAAGTACATCATGGTTCCGTTGAAACCCCAAAGCGGTCCGGGCGCGGACCCGCACTCACATACGCTGCCGCGCAAGTCCGTGCTCCACTTTCTGCACCGCTTGGCCGTCTTCTTCATGGCGCTTGCGTACGTCGGTCTAGCGTTCAGAGCCTCGTACTCGGCCATGCATCTGCTTCGCAGTTTCGACACCCCGTGGAATGAGCCTCATGACGACTATCTACCGCTAGTCAATGGCTTTCTCGGTGATAAGACCATCCGCGAAGGCCGTCTCGTCGTCAACTTTCTCAACAACTCGACGGCTCCGGTCGCGGGAACTATCTTCCTGTCTGATGAAGCCACGGCTTCGTTCAAGTCGTGCCCTTTGTTCTCCGTTGCTCGCGCCAAGACATTTAACGATGTGTTCATGCGAGCACTCTACACTGCCATCACGCAGGGCACTCAGTACAATATAACGGCGCTGTCGTCGTCCGAGACGGAACTCATCGCGCCGCTCGTCGACTGCCAGGCGACCGCGACCGAGTACGACTTGAGCAGCGGCAAGTTCTTTTTCCTCGTGCGGCAGCGAACCAATCCCGACAATGTGAGCGTGCTCGTGGCGTACGTGTCCAATCAGCAGTACAAAATCACCGGCCAGGCTGAGAACGGAGCAGCAGCTGTGGCTACACTGCAGCTCATCGACGACATGCGGGTGACGGACGCGGACGCACGGGTTCACTACGTTGTCTCGCTGGGCTACCCGTTTGTCAAGTTCGCGTTCCGTGCGTATGAGTCAGTGGGCAATGCTCAGAACGGCCTCATGCTTCTACGAGCCATCCCAAAACCAGGATCCAGAGAGATAGCGCACACACTTCAAACAGCGTGTCGAGAAGGCTACTTCCTCAAGGCCGAAAGTGAGCAGTCCAATCTGTTCCACTACAGATGGGTGATCGAGTCGGACGCTGCAATGGCAGTCACTCGCTGGCGATGGATCGGCAAGCCCTTGCTCCATGACTCATGGGCCTGGGTCCACGGCGTGCAGTTCTTTATCGGCATGGGGCTGCTCTCCAACCTGTTCATTCTCTGTCTCGCCACCGCTCGCAATTTTCGCGAGGGAACACCATGGATCGGCGACGCGTTAGTGCCGCTCTCGACGGCGCAGTTCATCAACGGCGCGGCCGTGCTGGTGTCGTGGTATATTAACGAGTTCTGGGCTCTTCGGGAATGGAGTATCAGCATGACGTTCTTGGTCGGGGGTCTTCAGGACTTCCAGTATGTGGACGAAGCACCCATGCGTGTCGACCTCATGACGCTTTACCTCGCGTTGTGCGGCATGCTCGGTCACCTCTTCCGCGAGCGCATTGATCCGCTTGTCGCCTTTTTGGGATTCCACCTTGGCTACGACGGACGCGTCTTCATCCTCCAGAAACTGTCGCCAACCGTACTCGAGTTTCTGACGGCGTTTGCCAATGCGTTCTACATGAAGAACGCGAGTGCTCGCCAGCCAGGCCAAGACAAAATCTCACCGATGGGCTTCTGGACGACGCATGCGCTCGGGAAGGGCAACGGCAAGGTGCTAGGGTACTGTTTGCTTCCTATGGGTCTGGCACTCGCGATTCCGGTTTTGTACATCATCATCCGCAAAGTGGTTCGCTTCTTCTTCCCGGACACGGTCCACGTTCTGCAGGCATCAACGGTCACTACGACTTCAGAGACCGAGGACGCGCTGGGGGCTCAACTGAGCGTGCTCACGAGATTCGAGATCGCCACGGGAGCAAAGCTGGGGAGCCGATTCGGCGTCGTGACCGACTTTGAGAACTGCCTCTTCATCAAGGGCACCAAGTTTGTATCAGCCGATGGAATCTACAGCACGGGGTTCATCATTGCCAACAAAAAGTACCTCCTGCAGACGAGCGACTACTGGTCCATCGTGCTGATGAAGATCCTGGGCCGTCGCTTCCGCAATATCTTCGTGTACGACGTGAGTGGCTCGACGGTGCAGCAGACGGCTCGGTTGGTGTACCCGCACACTTTGACAGCACAGGATCTGGTCAGCATCAGTGTGGGCGTCCTGTCGTGAGCAGATCTTGACGTTGCATTGGAAAGTTAGGGGACAAGCTATGGGATGAAAAGTATAATGGACCAGCTACATACTTCGAAGTAGTTGCCTTTCTGTTGAGTGTGGCATATTGACCGCAGTGCATTCGTGTGCCGATCAAAAAGAGAGCGAGCAACCTCGTTGGAGCGCTGTCGCCACTGACGAAATCTTTAATTGTTCCTGGTGGAAGCAATTTTTGAGACAGATCGCCACCCTGCGTGTTGCTGTGCTGTGCTGTATTAATAAATTCGGGTTGGCGAGCTGGACTACATCTCCCTGGGTACGTCTGCGTGCGTTTCAGACGTGAAAGCTAGTGCGGTCAAGCGCGACGATGGGTGATGTCTTCACGCCACTGGATGAAGGCGACACGGTCGTGGCAACCGAGAAGAAACCTGTGGCGCCCAGCCATGCCCATGACCAGACGCGTGGTGCTCGTCCCGCGCGTATGCATCCCCGGAAACTGCTGCACTTGGTCCACCGGTTCGCTGTCGTTCTCCTCGCGCTCAGCATCGTCGAAATGGCTTTCGAAGCATCCTACACGGCTATGATGCTCTTGCGCGGTCACAACAACGCGTGGATGGACCCACAAGATGACTTCCTGCCTCTGATCGAAGGATTTTTGGGCAACGCGACCGTCCGAGAGAGTCCGCTGATTGTAAATTTCCTGAACAATTCGACAGCTCCAGTGCCAGGCGCCATTTACCTCCATGACGAGGAGCTGGCATCGTTCATGCCTTGCGAGTCATTCACACCTTCGCAAGCCAAGGTCTACGACGAGTCGTTTTTGCGATCGCTCTTTGACGCGATCACCCAAGGCGCGAGCTACAACATGAACACGATCTCGCCAACGGAAATCGAACAAATCGCCCCAGTCGTTGACTGTGAAGCAACTGCGAACGCGGAAGATGACTTCACGAGTGGGAAGTTCTTCTTCCTCTTACGCCAGCGAGCCCATCCGGACGTTGTCAGCGTAATGGTTGTGTACCTGTCCAATCAGCAGTACAAGATCACGAACCACGCCGAAAATGGAGCCGCAGCCGTGGCCTCGTTGCAGCTCATCGATGACATGCGGGCCACAAATGTTGATCAGAGCGTCCACTACGTGCTCTCGCTCGGGTATCCGTACGCCAAGCCCAATTTTCGTGCCTACACGCCATTGACTGTTAGCGACGACGGTCTCATGTTCCTTCAACTGGTTCGCCGAACGGGACAAATCGATACGCCACATATCGTCCAAACGGCTTGTCGAGAAGGTTTCTTCCTTAAGGCCGAAAGCGAGCAGTCAAACATCAACAACAATCAGTGGGATATTGAGACGACTGCGAAGTTGGCCGTGAGCCGCTGGCGATGGCGCGCCAAGCCCGTGCTCCACGACTCATGGGGATGGGTTCACGGCGTCCAGTTCTTCATCGGCGTCGGTTTATTGTCGAGCCTGGTGATCTTGTGCCTGGCAACGACTCACAAGTTCCGCGAGGGTCGTCCTTGGATCGGCGATGCGTTTGTGTCTCTGTCGTCATCGCAGTTCCTGTACGGAGCGGCCGTGCTGGTGTCGTGGTACATCAATGAGTTCTGGTCGCTGCGAGAGTGGGCCTTCCAGACCCTACAGCGGGTCACGGAGTACAACTCGCTTGTCATCTACGAAGCACCCATGCGAGCAGACTTGATGATCATCTACATGGCGATCTGTGGGGCCATCGGCCACATATTTCGTGAACGGATCGATCCTCTGGTGCTTGCGTTGGGTTTCCATGTTGGATACAGCTATCGCGTCGCTCTGCTCCGACAATTTGGGTCTCTTCGAGAGAACGCGGAAACGTTTGCCGATGATCTGTACATACAAAACGTCAGTCCGCACCAGCCAGGCCAAGAGAAAATCTCACCGATGGGCTTCTGGACCGCGCACGCCTTGGAAACATCCGACATCAGAGTAGTCTTCACAGCGTTGCTACCGCTGTTCATGACGCTGGTTATCCCCATCGCGTATGCGTTAGGTCGCAAGGTATACCGCTTCTTCTTCCCGCACAAAGTCCACGTGATGCGATCGTCCACAGGAACTGCGAAGTCGGAGAACGAGCAAGCGCTTGTGGCCCAGAAGCGAGTCCTCACGATGTTTGAGATTGCCGTCGGTGCACGGCTTGAAGACCGATTCGGCGTTTTGTCGGATTTTGAGACCTGCGTTTTTCTCAAAGGCGCCAAGTTTGCGTCGGCCGACGGAATCTACAGCACGGGGTTCGTCATTGCCAACAAAAAGTACCTACTGCAGACCAGCGACTACTGGCCCATCGTGCTGATGAAAATCCTGGGCCGTCGCTTCCGCAATATCTACGTGTACGATGTGAGAGGCACGACAGTGGAGCAGACTGCTCGGTTGGTGTACCCGCACACACTGACTGTGCAAGATCTTGCAACCATTAGCGTCGGGATCCTATCGTAAGCTCCCCATTGAAATAGCACCTCCTAAAAACACTACGCACCCTCCATTGTATTTACCACGGCCACCCAGTAGTGACTGTGGCTTACTGAAGAACCCCTTGCATCTGCAGCATCTTCTTGTACACCAACGCGAAAAGTGCCACGGCCAGGGCAACCGTGACGTAGTGGAGCACTGTATCGATGTGGTCTGGACCAGGCGTGACAGCCACAGGCTGAGGAGCTTGCTCCACGGCGGCTGGCACTTGAGCGGGTCTCTCTACTGGTTCAACGACCGGAGCCGGAGGAGTCGGAGCTTCACTTGAGTTCTCGGGTGTCTCTTCGCGAGTCATTGCGATGGCTTCGCCGATGATTGATGGAGGTGCGGCCTCAGACGAGGACGCTGGAGGCTTTGCTTCTCCTTCGGTGCTGATCTTAGAATCAGTGCCGACTTCGTCTGTCGAACTACCGTCATCAGAGGCTTTCGCTCCATCACTGGAGGCTGCAGCGGCGTTGTCCACACTATGCATGTGGAGCTGCGCGATCTGGTCCGCGTACTTCGATGGCTTCTTCTCTCCACTGTCTCCCTTCAGCTCAGGCAGCAAGTTTGCGACTCTGCCGCACAGGTCGCACTTGAAGTCGCACGACTATCAGACAAATAGCGTTCCATCAGTCACCGATTGATCTTCAAAAATGACCATCTGCAGCGAGTCCTACCAGTTTCGCAAGTCGCCGGCGCTCCTGCGGTGGGTAGTCAAGAGCGCCAATGGCGCCTTCGCCCTTGGTCGGCATGAAGCTGATCAGCGCCTCCAAGATCAATCGGACTGAGTTCACAACACACAGTAAATTGTCAGCAGCATGACTCAGGATCAATCCCCATTGCCTCACGCCACGTACTGCCCCAGGCTGGCTGCCACTCTTCAGGATGGTACGCCGAGATACTCAGACAGATCTTCTTCTTCACCTCAAAGCGCCCGTTGGGCTATTACGCACAATACAGATCAGTTGGCGCCTAGCGAACAGGACGAAAACGCTCGCAGCGAAGCCACTTACCGTCAGCAGCATGATGTTCGGCGGCTTGAACGGGTAGTCGGACGGCAGCAGGATGCGTCCGTGGTAGATGCCGCCTTCGAACTCTGTGTCGCGAGGGCCGCGCAGCGTGAAGTGCCAGTCGAACATGTTGTCTTCCAGAGGCGCCGCGTAGTACTGGTCGCTCGGGTCTTTCATCATCTCGCGCACATCCTACAAACCGGTTCACAGACCGTGAGCTACATGGTTCGACAGCTCACGTGGTGACGCAGACGCCTACGTACGCCCTGGATGCGCTTGATGGCTGTGTTGCGCACAATCGACGCCATCGTCGCCGCTTCACGTCTCGTCGGTCGGAGCTCCTGCGCTGAACGGCTTCTCGAAAAGTGACAATAATGGCCCAACACAGCAAGCAACGTGGCAGAACGTCGTCTCAGCAGAGTCAGATCTGAATCTGACGCAGAAAATTGCTGAAAGATGGCTACACATTCCTTGAGAAACCTCACAGGCGCACATGAGTATATTACGCCTGCTGCTCGAGCAGCTCCTGCATGATCTCGTTGGCACGCTCCGGATTCACACGGCCGTCGCACGACTTCATGACCTGGCCAATGAAGAAGCCGAATAGCTGGGTCTTGCCGTTGCGGTAGGCCGCCAAGTTCTTTTGGGTTTTCTGTTCATCGCAAAAAACGATGAGACTCATTCAAGGGTGCCATCCAGTGGATATCAGTGGTACGTACTGGGTCGTTGAGCACAGAGAGACACAGCTCACGGATCTGCGCTTCGTCCTGGATCTGCTTCCAGTTGTTCTTCTCGACGATCGCGATCGCAGTCGTGAACGCGTTTCCATCCGCGGCGGCTTGCAGGTTCTCGTAGTACATGATCTCCAGCACGTCCTTGGCGATCTTGCCCGAGACCGTCCCGTCGACCATGAGGTCGATGAGCTCACCCAAGGCCTGGGCACTCACAGGGCTGCTTGGGATGTCAGTGCTCGTGGCCTTGAGGTAGCTGAACAGCTCGTTGAGAATCCAGTTCACGACGAGCTTCGATGGTCGGGAAGACTTGCTCGCCACTTCCTCAAAGAAAGCAGCAGCGCCAGCCTCGTTCACTAGCACGGAGGCCTCGTATGAAGTGAGGCCGTAGCTAGACGACAGCCTCTCCTTGAGCGCGTCAGGAAGTTCAGGAAGCTTCTCGCGGATCGTGTCGATGACGGTAGGATCCACAATGAGCGGAGGAAGATCAGGCTCTGGGAAGAAGCGGTAGTCCTTGGCGCCTTCCTTGGAACGCATGCGTTTCTATCATCATAATCGTTAGTCAGAAAAGAAGCGCTCGTTTATCAAGCCAAATGATAGACGAGGAGCCTTACCGTCTCGCCTGTCACGGCATCGAACGACCGTGTCTCACGCTCCACCTGGACGCCAGTGTGCTCAATGAGCTCGATCTGTCGACGCGCCTCATACTCGGCTGCCCGCATTATATTGCGGATACTGTTCATGTTCTTCACTTCGACTCGCTCACCGAACGAGGTGTCTTCGTCGTCCTCAACAGCCGGCCGAACGCTCACGTTCAAGTCGCATCGCATCGATCCTTCCTCCATGTTGCCGTCGCACACTTCCAAGTGACGCAGCAAGTGCTGCAGCTGCTTGATGACCTGGCCAGCTTCAACAGGACTGCGAAGGTCGGGCTCCATGACGATCTCCATCAGCGCCGTGCCGGCTCGGTTCAGATCCACGAGCGTCGAGACCTTCTCCATCTCGTGGTTGCTTTTCCCCGAGTCCTGCTCGATCTGGATACGCGCAATACGAACTTGGCGTGGGATGATATCCTATACAAACATAAGAAACTTGTCAGCAATTCATTCTCTACAGTCCTGACCAGGAAACTGGACGCACCTCTGGGTTGTCGGCCTTCTTGGCCTGTTGCTTTTCCTTCCACTTGCGCAGCGCTTCGTTCTTTTCCTTGCGGTTCTTGTACTTGCTACCGTCAAACACTGCGTCCACGTCGTCATTATCGTCCTGCTCGGCCTCATTGACCACGGCCGCCGCTGGCAGATCGAACTGCAGCACGCCGTTGGTCGCAATCGGAGCGCGCTGCTGCGTGAGCTGGTAGCCGAGCGGCAGATCGCAGTAGAAATAGTGTTTGCGCTCGAAGATCGAGCGAGGGTGCACTGTCGCGCCAACAGCGAGACTCGTGCGGATAGCTTGGTGCACGCACTCGCGGTTCACGACGGGAAGCGTGCCGGGTAGCGCCGCGTCGAAGAGCGACACGTTGCGGTTGGGCTGCGCGAGCGACGACAGGCTCGCGGGCGAGCCGCTCATGAGCTTGGACTGCGAGAGCACCTGCGCGTGGACCTCGAGGCCAATGCACACCTCCCATAGCTTGCCGCTCTTGCTCTTGAGCAGCTGCCGCAGCGGAGACGACGCCGTGGCCATGGTGCTTGATTTCCGAAGATGCTGCAATTGATCTACTCAAATGACGAGCTCATTTTGTGGTGGAGTCTGGCTGCACTCTATACGGGCATGTGATTGGCTGTTATAGGAAATGAAGTGTTTCGATTGGATGATGCGTTGGGACACCAATTAATTGTCACCAATAATATTGAACTCAAAAGAACCTCTATTGTCTTCGGTTCAAAGGCGGCTCTGTGGTCCAAATGGTGGCAGTTCGCTGAGGGCATCGAGAATGCGGCTGACGACTGCGTCAGGGTCTTCCATCACAAGCGTGTGTGTGGTGTTGGGCACCGCTGCTGCCATGCGATACAAGTGAGGGTACTTGTCCACGAGTGGCTGCTTGAATTCTGGGAAGAACAGCACAGTGTTCTCCCCGTAGTTGAACGTGATGGGGCACTTGACGCCAGCCATCTCTTGTTCGGTCAGGCGAGCGGTCGGACCCGAGAATATCGACGCTTCAATATGCGGGTGGCACGAGAGCACGTACTTCGCGTCTGGATCGAAGACATTGTTCACGGGACTCGCCTTAACAACCGCGCCCTTGATGTAGTGCTTCAGCGATTCGCGATGCCACTTCGCGAAGTTGCGTGTGGACATCAGCTCTGTCTCCGCCTCCTCAAAAGAGTTCCTACAAGGACAAGAGATGGTTAGCATCCGCTCTACATATTTTAATAAACAGATTTGTGGAACACTCACCACTGCGCCTTGCGCTTCAGCGTGACTGTGACAAGAAAGTTTGGAGACTTCTCACCGTGTCCGTACTCTTCCACGTTGGTCATCGGCTCGAACAGAATGAGACCGTCAAACATTCCGGGGTTCGCAGCCTCAGCGGCCCACATCGATGCAGCGCCCATGGAGTGGGCAATCCCAATCAAAGGAGTCTTCTCGTCGCTATCCTCTTGCGCTCGCAGGGCACGCACTTGCTTCTCGACCTCTGCTCTACCCCACTGGGTCCAGAGCATCGCGGGATGGCTCACCCGCGGCCTCTCCGGATTGTCGAGATGAAGCGTGGCAGGATGAGAGACGTCGCGGTTGGAGCCGTGGTACGGGAAGTCGAAGCTCACTATCTTCGGCGCAACCTCTTTGATGAGGGACGATTGCTGGAGGCGCGTGATGACCGGAGTCCACACATCCTTACAGAACCCAGCGCCATGGGCGAAGAGCAGCGTCGCAGCGCGGCGAGTGGGAACGACGGACGCCATGGCTACGACAGGAGATCGCGCTCTGCGGCGGAGATAGATGCCTTTCGTGAAGGACGATTTCCACACAACGGCACCGCCGACGCACGAGGAAGCCCAGGCGATCCGTAATCTGAAAAATCCGATACGAACCAGAAAGTACACACACTCACAACAGTTCCTAACAAGAGTGTAGCCATGTTCAAGCTACAACTTGTTGTAGCCTACAAGTGACTTGGAGGTGTGAAGAGGTCTCGGAGAGCATCAAGAATGCGGCTCGCGATTGTGTCGGGGTCTTCCATCACCAGCGTATGCGTCGTGTTTGGCACAGCCGCTGCCATACGATACAAGTGCGGATACTTGTCCACGAGAGGCTGCTTCAACTCGGCAGAAAACATTTGCGTTTTTTCTCCGTACACGAAAGTGATGGGGCACTTGACTCCCGCCATCTCTTCCTCACTGAGAGTGGGCGAGTTGACACAATAGCTCGATGCCTCGATGTATGGGTGGCACGCCAGCACGTACCTCCCGTCTGGATCAAGAACGTTGTTTTCCGGACTCGCCTTCACGACAGCACCCTTGATGTAATGCCTGAGTGACTCTGGGTGCCACTTAGCGAAGTTTCGCATCGCCTTGATCTCCGACTCAGCTTCCTCGAAGGTCTCCCTGCCGCCAAAGCGTCCAACCGCGTTCAGATACACACAACGAATCGAGTGCCGTTTCGCCAATGTCTTACCAGTTTGCCTTGCGCTGCAGCGTCATCGCAACGAAAAAGTTCACAGACTCGTCACCGCCGTATTCTTTCCCGACGTTCAGCATGGGCTCGAAGAGGATCAGTCCGTCGAATGTCCCCGGGTTGGCAGCCTCCGTGCGCCACAGCGCTGCCGCGCCCATTGAATGGCCGATGCCTATCAACGGCGCCTTGGTTCCTCCTTCGTCCTTCTCTTGCAGGAGCCGCACCTGGTGCTGCACTGCTGCTTTTGACCACTCGGGCCAGTTCATCGCTGGATGGAAAACGCGCGGCGCCTGTGGGTCATCCAGGTGAAGCGTCGCAGGCTGGGATACATCGCGGTTCGAGCCATGATACGGGAAGTCGATGCTCAGCATAGTCGGCGCCGCCTCCTGGACCAGCGGCGCTTGCTCCAGTCGTGTGATGACGGGCGTCCACACGCCCTTGCAGAAGCCGCCGCCGTGGCAGAAGAGCAGCGTCGCTGCGCGAGGAGCTCGCGCAGACGCCATGGCGGATTGTCTAGTGACGCAAGGAACTGGACAATCCGCCTTACCAATTCACCTAGATTATTACTTGTTGCGAGGGTCGCACCGATTCTGTCGTGAAGAATGCGGCGAGTTGCTCGCAATCTGTGCGCGCAATCCTTCGCCAGAGCATCCTCCAGCGGTATTACTGTTCTTCAATGCCTGCTGCAACGGGAACCGCACCAGCGCCCGTGTTATCGTACCAGACTGACGCATTACTCCCGAGACCATTTGGTGAGTACGTGCGGTTGGCAGTGCCATACTCGCAGATCCAGTATGAGTACGTCATCCGAACTTGCAGCCTCCGGATTCGTTTTGCCATGGTGTACGGGATGATAGTTCAGCTCCGGACGCAGGGCCTGCGTCAAGCAAGACGTAAGAAACAGGAGCAATCCGAGCGATCAAGTGCCAACTTCGCTGTTCGGCGTAACAAAGAGAGGCTGATCGGTGCGTCCTCAAATCCCACGACTGCCATTGACCAATGGATGCTTCTCTTTGGCATTCCGCTTCTCCTACAGTTGGCTACGTGGCACGAACGACGGCAGTTCACTGAGATTGTCGAGAATGCGGCAGGCCACTGTATTGGGATCTTCCATAACAAGCATGTGCGTCGTATCTGGCACCGCCGCTACCATGCGATACACGTGCGGGTGCTTGTCAACGAGAGGCTGCTTGAATTGAGGGAAGAACATCGCGGACTTCTCGCCGTAATTGAACGCAGTCGGGCACTTTACACCTGCCAAGTCTTCTTCACTCAAGCGAAGGGCGCCATGCGAGTACAACGATGCCTCAATGTGCGGGTGGCACGACAGCACGAGCTAGCTATCGGCGTCGTACACGTTTTTCTCCGGACTCGGTTTCACGATAGCACCTTGGATGTAGTGCTTCAGAGACTCAGGGTGCCATTTCGCAAAGTTGCGCATCGCCATGATCTCCTTCTCCGCTTCTTCGAGCGTTTCCCTTAGAAGACATATCGGTGTGGTTAGCGGCACAACTAGATATCCTTCGATCCACAAGATTCTCACCAGGCCGCGGTGCGCTTGAGCGTGATCGCGACGGAAAAGGATCAGGCCGTCAAAAGTGCCGGGGTTAGCTGCTTCAGTGGCCAGCAGCGCTGACGCGCCCATGGAATGACCGATGCCGATCAGTGGTGCCTTGGCGTCACTGGCTCGTAGCTGCTGGAAGCGTCGCTGGACTTCTTCCTTCGACCAGTACATCGCTGGATGGTGCACGCGAGGTGCTTTCGGGTTTTCAAGATGCAGTTTCGCGGTAGCAGTACTGGTAGTATCAATCCTTGAGCATGACTTCAATGTGCTAACCAATGATGGACAATTAACGGCCGCCATGAACGAAATAGTAAGACATGGCGAGTGGAAGAGACAGTAATCCTACATGCCTTGACGTCTTACCAAATCTACAGGCGGCTTTCCCCTGAGAATGGCGGCAGCGCACTCAACCCGTCAAGAATGCGGCTCACGGCCGTGTCGGGATCCTCCATGACGAGTGCGTGGGTCGTGTTTGGCACAGGCGCCGCGATTCGATACAGATGAGGGTACTTCTCCACCAGTGGCTGCTTGTACTCGGGCAGGAAGAGCATGGACTTGCCTCCGTAGACGAATGTGATGGGACACTTGACACCGGCCAGTTGTTCCTCGCTCAATCGAAGCGGAGAGCTCGAGTAGAGCGATGCTTCGATGTGCGGGTGGCACGAGAGCACATATTTGGCGTCTGGATCCAAGACGTTGTTGTCTGGACTCGCCTTGACGACTGCGCCTTTGATGTAACTCTTCAAGGAGTCGCGATTCCATCTTGCGAAGTTTCGCAGCGACATCAGGTCTGCCTCAGCTTCCTCAAAAGAATCCCTATATCACCAAATGACGTCAGACAACCGCTCATGAATAGGCATTGTAGTGCCGCGTACCATTTCGCCGTGCGCTTGAGCGTAATCGTCACGAGGAAACTCACGGCGTGATCAACCAATCCGGGAGCATAGTCTTCCAGGTTGACCATGGGCTCAAACAGAATCAGGCCGTCAAACGTTCCGGGGTTCTCGGCCTCTGTGGCCCAGAGCGCGACAGCTCCCATCGAATGGCCGACGCCAATCACCGGCGCTCTCTTCCCCCCATGGTCCTGCGCTCGCAGAAGCCCCACTTGGCGCTGCACTTCTTCCTTCGCCCACTTGGTGTAATCCATCGCCGGGTGCGAGACTCGAGGCAGTTGCGGGTTCTCAAGATGCATCGTCGCCGCCTGCGAGACGTCCCGCTTGGAGCCGTGGAACGGAAAGTCGAAGCTCACCATCGTGGGCGCCGCCTTCTTGATCAGAGGCGACTCCTGCAGCCGTGAGATGATCGGCGCCCACACTTCCTTACAGAAGCCGCCTCCGTGGCAGAAGAGCAGCGTCGCTGCCCGTGAAGCAGGTGCCGAAACCATGAGAGACAGTGCGGCGTAGGCGACGTGTGCTCAGCGATGGAAATGTCGTTCTGGCGTCGGCGCTCACGCCGTCGGTACCGCTGAGCTTCTGGCGTGACGCGAAGATTAGCCAAGTCGTAATCTGT